>BQNB010039636.1:0-40587 GCA_026074375.1 Tanacetum coccineum
TTAAGTAACAAAACTGCAATCTGCTTTCAAAACTCGGGCCACGCACTCAGCGCCCGCTGAAAATAAATTATTTTTTTCTAAGTGTTAAAACTGCCTTGTGACCTACGCATGTTTAGTCCAATTTTTTTTACTACTTAAACGACGTTTTTAGACGAAACTTATTTAACGAAAGTTGTAGACTACCCAACGGAGTTTTCAAATATAATTTTGCTTTTTAATGTCGTCAACTAACGAACCCGTAAATTGGTTGTAAAACTCTAAGTCGCTTCATGTTAAGACTTAGAAAAATGTACGCTTAAATCAAATAGTAAACGTCAACGTTTTGTCAAATTAATTAACGTACTTAGAGACCAAACCAAGGGCTGACCCAAACTAATATTTTAAAGTATATACGACCTAGTTTCTTAAAGGTCCGAAGTCGTAAATTATATACTTATAGTTTGACCACGTTGACCCGTTAAAGTTGATCATTTTTAAAACGAGAAAATGTTTTCAAATATCATTATTTCAAATATCGTTCAAGCACACACTAGGGACAAGATTTGCAAGTATTTATATTATTATTTTTCTGTTAGTGAATATGTATTATTTATTCATCGGTTGCGGATAATGCCTTTTGCATCGTTTTTTGTGCCACTACCTTGCTTCTACGTTATCATTACTTGATGTGAGTTTATAGTCCCCACTTTTATACTTTTTCAATCATTTATCAAATCTCGGGGATGAGATCATGTTGTTTTACAACATGTATGCAAGTAATTTTAATTCAATATTACGAGTTTGAATAAGTAGCTATAACCACTTGCCACCATCATGAACTGTTAATTACATAGATGTAATTGTTAATTGCATTATGTGAGCGTGAATGTTATAAATAGATCTATTTGGGATTAACATCCCCATTCGGGCAAGTAGCGCTTGCTAGTTTATCGGTTGGCCGGAAACAACGAACGTATACCATTTGGATTCATGGATGTTACGGGTTGAACATCTACATTGGGAAAAGTCATTTTTATGTATTTGATATACATACATTGTTTAGCTTCGGTGTCATGAGCTTAGTGCATTTCGTAATACATTTTTGTGATACTGTATTTGTTACATTATTTACAGGGAAAATCTTGCTATTCCATTCATTAACTTTCTATAACTATAAATTCTACCACATTTTTGGGTCAGTTATTAAACATGTTTTCTCAGGTTCAATAGTACAAGTCACGGATACATTGGATCGGTCGTCATTTGAAGTCTTCATTATCATAAAGATTTGGCACATGCATTACATTTTGAATATTGTTTTGTTGTGAAATCTTTATTTTTACAGATAAACAAGTTAAGCATATGAGCTTTTTGTTTAGCGTATCCATTTATGAAATCCATTGTTTATCAGTTTTAAACGATCCTTATAATGGTAGTTATCATTTCTTGTGATTATTGATCTATGATTTGTACTTTTACCCCCGGAACATCATATTCCTAGCTTTGGCCCATGTTGCAGGGTTATAGTTTGGTTATCAGAGCCATGGTTATATAAGAACCAGAGCTCAAAAGTTTTTACTTGGTCTATACCCTTTTTCAGCATATGTAGTACATTTTAATAGCTTTTAAAGGGCATACATACATTACTTATTGGGGCTTTAGTATACATGCTTAATGACATTGCACTTTTTTAGCATTAGTCATTTGCTAAGTGCTTGCATAGGTTTATAATACGTCGTTAGTATTTCGTTACGTTTATTAACGATGCTTCTTATATATATATACTTAACAAGTTTTTATTATGGTTACAGATTTGACTCATGTCTTCAGACAACGCATCGATCCACTTGCTACCTTACGTCTGTATACTTCACGATTCATAACATGACCATCATCATGGGGTATTCCCACTCAAGATAATAAGGCGAGATTTCTGAGATATGGGCACCACGTACGAGGAGGATCGGCCCAAACAAGGGCAGGACACCCTACTGTCACTGCACCTTTGTACCTGATCATATAAGAGTTGGTTGTGCTATTGTACCAATATATGCTACTAGAGGAGCCAGAGACCCCAGAGCATCACGTTACCAGCTGATGATGAAACCAGGACGAAGAGGATTAGCCAATATGTGGAAGATGCTTTCAACGACTGCTGAGTCATGCCTGGATACATCGATGACTCGGAATTGATGAAAGGACAGATCTATGATACAAATTTGCATATTGATTTATTCCAACGAGCAGGGACTGTCGGATGAGGATGAGGACGCGGATTCCTAAAGAGAGTTCAAATCATAGGTGCATGAGGCTTTGAGGATGAGGGTGTAAGGATGTAGATACATGTAATTTTTTGAATCAAACCAAGAACAAGAGTGTGATGATGGAGTTGTGAATGTTAGAAGATAAAGAAATGGATGGATATGGATTGTTCGTTTATTAGATGGAAATGTAACAAATGGAACATCCAACCCCTCTCCAAAGGCTAGGAAGAGGGTCTTATTTACTCCCTATAGGCTGGCCCATGCGGCTATGATGGGATTCTTAGGCTTGGGCCTAGACTAGATTATAATTCTAAATCACTCTACATAACTGACGACTAGACTTGCTACAATTTGGAATCGACCGGACATTTTTGTTGTTTCCAACCAATCTCTAACCTTCTGGAGGTCACTCCATTTTACAAGAAACTTTCTGCCTGATCATATTACATATGCTTTGTCTTTAGTTCTTTAGCTGTCCTGTTGACATTCTCCTTTGAGGTATGTTGTAGTGTCATTGATTTTCTGGATTGAGCTTATTCTTGAGCTTTGATTTGACATTGTGATGTTGAGGATCTTAGAGATTATAACCAAGCACTAATCTCTTCGGAATACTTGTAAACTTTGTCATACTTGTAAACTTGTGACTTCTTATGGATGACATGCTCATTACTACTTTCTTTGATTGGTGTGACTTGTAAAAGGCTTTTAATGTTGATCTTTATGAATTTTCTTTAATCTTTTTACACTTCGTCACTTCGGGAGAAAGAAGTTTGGTTAATAGAGTAGTGGAGTCTTGAACTTGTACTTATGGCTTTAATGAGTCTTTATGTTTGTCGGTAGTGGTATGAGCATGTAGCTATGGAAGTCTTGTGTATGAAAGCTGGAATTGGAACCCTCCACAACCCATCTTTAAATAGCATGCCACTAAAAACAGTGTTAGCAATTATAGCGGGGGGGACGAATTGGGCTTAGTCATTCGCCAGGTTTTGGTATGGAGTAACCATTCAAATCCTGGGGGAGGATATCGGATCTGTGATCAGATAGATTCAATTTAAAGAAGAAATCTTCTTTGACAGGAGTTTAAGCTGTGTAGTATTGATCTTTCTAACACAAGACAGTATTAGTTTCGCATCGTACTCATCATGTTTCTCATTATCGGAAGTTTCTCTAAGCTGTCATCACGATAAGAGGTAGAACCAGTGGATGTTTACTATCTCACGATTGATATAGAAAATTGATTTGGAAAATCAATCGGTGTGATCATTGCCCAAAATTGTTTTTGTGACACACTCAAAGAGTGGTTAATCATGCTCAAAATTCATTAACAACCGTTGATTCCATTTCTGGAACATCGTTTGATTCTTATAGAATTGCTACATCGTTTTACTTTCTAGTTGTCACAAGTTTTGATTCATAAGAAATCTCGCACAAGTACCTACCATGAGCTTGTTTGATGTATGGCTCAAGCAAAGGATTTCCATTCTTCATTGTGAATACTCTAAGTATCTGACTCGGTTTTTCTGGCAATTCCACAAGGATCTTGCGTAGGACTCTAATGATATTACTTGATATTTCACATTGTGTAAGATAACAAGCACTAAAATTATGACAAGTGTCCTTATGAGGTTTAATGGATTTGATCATCTTTTGTCATAGACTAATTGTGCACTTTTTTTTTTTGTGATCGGAGGCTTTGGGCTGTGTAGTCACTTTTCAATATCTCAATCTAACTCGGTGTGAGAAGGTCAATAGAATGAGTGTATCTACGTCTGAGTTTTGAAACAAAAGTTCTCTTTCCGAACTTTTTGAGTGGTGGGAGGGGTTTGTGAATTACGTCACTGGGTCAATTGACTGTCTTAAATGTCATGACAACTACCTATGTTCGTTTCTGGACATGACAATATGTTTTGACCAGGTTTCTATGCCTAAGTGTATCGGAGGGCTTATTTCTTTGTCCCTTTATCCTTACATTTCTTTTTCATTTCTTCAACCCTTTCCAATGCTTACCGTGAATATCAGTTAACATTACATCACTTGTTGGGTTTGTTCTTGTGTTTGCTAACCATATCAGTACGGCCATTATTCCAATTCTCAGTTTTCTTCCTTTTTAATCAATTAATAAGGACTTATAACTATACATTAGTGGATTTCCTGGGTAGTTCCCTTCGGTTCTGGCTGGATCAATGCGGATTTTAACTATACGTTACCTACACTTTACTAAACTCCATATAATTAAGATACTTTGTCGGTCTTTTAGGGTATTTCCATCATCTCATTGTACAAACCAAAATTATTGAAAATTCTATTCAACAGTGGTTTGGAAATTATATTATCTCACAAAAGTGTTTAAATTTTGAATCGTTTTCAATAATCACTAAAGCTACCCATTACTTCATAGTGATTAGTAATCGTATAGTACATGCTTAAGTGTGGGAAAGTACATCTCGAGTCCTATTTTAATTGATTTACTTATGTACATTATAATTAGTCCGAGAGTTATTTCAAGTTTCTCCCTTATCCAAAATGTTAATTCCCTTGATTTTTTGAGATATTTTTTGATTAATCCTGTATCGGGACAAAATTGATGTATTACTAGCAGATGGAAACTTATTTATGTGCTATCCTCTCAACTTTGAAGGGATTATAAGATGGTGCGAGTTTATTAATTAATTTGAAAAGTTTTGAATTTTACTAGGAAATCTCTGAAAATTTTGTACTTCGAGCAATGTCTTATTTTTTCACCAAAAAATCTCACTAGTTATTATCATATTCACAGATAAGAATTTTTTACGAGGATTATTGACCTTATAAGATGAGAACAACATATGATAAATCATATGGTCCTTTGAAGTAGCCGTAAGTCACCCCCGTATGGTCTTCCACCAACAAATCTCTCCAAACTCCGCATTATCCTCCTTATCTTTAGTCTTTTATCAATTGCCTGAATCATAGCTCTTGCATTTACTTTGTCACGTTGGCTCCAATAAGTCTGAGGCAGATACTCCATTCTGATTCCCTTGAGGCGATCATTCAGAGTAGTCCGAACATCATCGAGAGTACCATCGCTAAACTTGTGTAGTTCGTCAATGCGCATCAATCTATTCTTCTTGTCTTTGTTCTCATAGATGAATCCTCTGGGATCGGAGTATGGTGTGTAAGCGTCTCTTCTTCTCAAATTGGATCTGTACGTGTCAGGCTTTGTGAGGTTGAGTTTCTTTTGATAGCTTTCAACACCCAATTGAAGATCTTCCACACGCCTTTGGATGACAACACTTCTTGTGAACATTCTTAAGGAGACATTAAATGCAATACGTTCTTCAACGTTGAGATTTGTCACCTTTCCCTGCACGAGAAGAAGCAGCATGTCTTCAATGTCTTGGATCCGAAGTCTGTGGAAATCGCCTTCTTTGAACTTGTAAAGAATGTCGTCATCCCTCCGTACAGTAATCCAGTCAAGATGCTTGTAGTTTTGCCATTCGACTATTTCCACCTTTGTGACAGCAATAATTCTTCTTTTTGAGTAGACGTCACGAGCTGATTCCCTTGTGGTCGCAAATGCATAGAACTGTCTTCGCTTTTTGCCCCAATGTGAGATTCCCCAGAGAGCGAATTTGTCGTAGTTGACTATCATTTGACTCCACATTGAGTTGGGCACTAAGTCTTCTATCCATTTAATATGCCCGTAATCTGCAGCCTTGGTCTTCGTAACTGAAGTAGAGTACTTGCGGCTTGACTCACCACCACGTAGGTACTCAAGGTCGTTATTGATGAAGTGATGAAACGGTATGACATGACGACCTTGAGAATTTGGAACCAACGGTAGTGGCTTTCGCAGATCATGAGGATATTGGCGGCCTTCGGGGTTGATCCAGTCCAATTTTTCTGTTGTGGCTTTGTAGACTTCTTCACAAAAGTATTCAAGTTCAGTCAAACTTTTGCATGTTCCTTTCATCAGCTCAAATGTTGGACCTGCTAACAATTCAGGTGTTAGTGTTTTAACATTTAGCCGGTTCATCACAAAAGCGGAGAAGTCAAATGTAGTGTCTGTTAGCTCATCGAATGACTCTCGAGGGTCTTGTCTTCTTGCCAGATTGCTTAGCCAAGGTTGGACAGATTCATGAACGGCAGGTACAGACTTGTTCCATGCATGATCAGGAGAAGGTAGTCGTTTAGGTTGTTGAAACCAGTCAGGAAGATGATGGACCTCTTCTTCCGCTTGTTCATCATGGACACCTGTTTCAAACTCCTGATGTGCAGGTGCATCAAAGACATCTGTAGATTGCATAGTTTCCTCTGCTGGAGCAGATTGGCTAGCAGATTGCTTATGAGTCTTAGATCCTGTAGTAGTCTTTCCTGCTGTCGTTGTTGTCTTTTCTCTTGGAGCACTGGTAGATTCAGGTTCTTTTTTTTTCCCTTGGGTAAAATTTCTTTTTTCTTCTTTTGGCCCCTGGTCTGTTCTGCGGAGGGTATTGATCATCATCTTTCTCTATCTTAAGGGTCTTTTTATTGTGACCGTATCGCCATAAGTATCTAGCAGAATTTTGTCGGCTTCATACGCATCAACTAATGCCTGGTAGAGCTGCTTTTGAATGTCTGACCTGTTGATAGAGTTGTTAGCTTCCATCTTGTCAATTAAGATCTTTTTCAGCTCTATTTCTGAAAGATTAGCAGCTACAGCATGAGACGTCTTGGCTTCCTTTGACGATCGTACCAGAACCTCAGACTCGAGTTGTTCGTTTACTAACTTCTCAATTTTTGGAGTGATCTTTGAGACTTCTTTCTTGACTTGTTCCTTGATTACTTTCTTCATTCCTTCATCGATTGAATCCAGGAATTGTTGATTTTCAGTATGAGACTCTTCTCGAATTTTATCATACTTCAGTTGGACTGCAACATCTACTGCTTCCTGCATTTTATTTGCTAGATAATGGTCAACGATGCCAGGAATGGAGGAGAGTGCTTCAGCATATTGATTTGTTTGTCTGAGTTCAGAGAAGTTGTCTTCCAACGATTTTAGTCTGTAATCAAAGCCAAACAACGAAGCAAAGTTAGGAAGATTTTGAAGTGAGGAGCTTGGAGTAGTAGCCGGTGTCAGGATTGGTGGTTGTTGTAATTGAATGACGAGAGGATTCGGTGTTGGAGGACGATTGGTTGGTGCAGAGAAGGATGGCTCTGCAATGGCAGTGACATGAGTATCTATTAGAGAGGTGGCTTCAGCATGTTGTCCAAATATAGCATCAACACCGGTATCTTGATTTGGATTCAGCATGTTGGAGACGAAGCCAGATGATACAGAAGAACTCTGTTGTTGACCATCAGGATTTACCGGAGTTAGGGTCACATGAGTGTCTTCAATTTCCTGGGTTGCTTGAACCTGGGGCAATATAACATCCGTCATTACATCATCTCTTCCTTCAAGATTGGCATTGGTATCTTCGACCGCCTCATTGCCTTGGTCCTCTACATATGTAGCATCGTCATCCGACTTTGCTCCTTCAACATCCATCCCTTCAACTTCATTGTCACTGTCTTCGTCATCTGATGATGAAATACGAGAGGGTGTGTGAACTATAGGATCGAAGGTATCATCTTCATCAGTTTCCTCTTCATGTATTATTTCATCATCATGAGTTGTGAGTTTTGGATGGATGAAATCATCACCATCATCTTCTGATTCAGTCTGTGCTTCATCATCATCATTTTGAGCGTTCTCATCATCGTCATGTACATCATCATCTTCATCATCCTGTGTAGTCTCATTATCAATCTTCACTTGACTTGCAGGAGATATCATCATCTGAGTCATAATTAGGTGCATCGGGAACCCCTGGTGAAACACCAGTTCCTTCATCTTTACCAGACCCGCTGGAATGAGAGCTGTGAGTCTCTTTACGGCTTCTCTTGGTGATTATCTTTAGTTGCTCAGCTTCTGTCAAAATCACCTCAGAGATAGTCTCTAACTCTTTAGCCTTCTGCTTTCCTTTTCCAGTCTTCTTGCCTTTCTTTTCTTTGGGGACTGTAGGAGGCTTCTTCTTAGTGGTTGCATCAGAATCAGCTTTCTTCTTACTTGCTTTTATCTTTGGAGGAATCTTTCCTGAACTAATAACATAATATTCTTTGTATGATTCAGAGTTACGGATGTCCTCGTTTTTTAACTCTGCTGGTAAGATAGTCCCGTACAACTGAGTGTCCTCATTCCTTGAGATGACATTCATTGTCGTGAACATTGGGTCATCTCTGGCATAGTGCCAATTAACCTTGTTTCTTCGAGGAATTGAAGGGTCTTTAGCCATGACAAAGTTGACGATTAGCTTGGTAAAACGAGGATAGTACATCGCATTGCCCTTCTTCATTCTTGATCTCCATTGGTAAATGAAGTCCTCCCACCGAAGATATGCATAATAACCTTCTTGTTATTGTACTTTCCCATAAGATTTAAGCTTAGAAAGGACGAAAGACTGTCGTAGGCGTTTTACCACTCGAGACATTTATTTGATGGAAAATAGCAGCAAATGATCTCCAGGGTTGATGCAGCTTATTAACATTGACATCAGTGATCTTTCTTATATCTCCAGAGTGACCAAGACTGGCTAGAAATGCGAGAATCTCCTTCTCAAGAGGTGGCTCTTCAAACGTCTCATTACCGACTTTAGGGAAAATTTGAAGTATGTCTTTGAATTGATCAAGATTGAGAATGTGCTTTTTGTTGTTCATCTTGAATCTGACAGATCGGTTATGAATATAAGCAGAGGCCCAGAACTCTTGCATGTAGATCTCAGGAAATCAGCGAGTCTTGGAATGCTTTGTAGAACGGTGTGAGCTTTACAAATCCATAGATAACTTGAAGAGTTACAACCTTTGAAGTGACATCCGAGCTTAATCGAAGATTGCATTTACCAATCTTAAGTCGGTTCGCATGAGCAACCAAAGCATCATCCAAAGCGATATGATCTCACCTTGAGATTTCCAATGTTCTGTTTAAGAAAGAGTTACTGCAGATTTTATAATATGACACAATCAATGAGGCCTAGAAACCTGTATGACTTTTAGCCACTTTTGAAGATCAATCATCTTAGATAGGAATAATGGCGTATGAGACAAAGTGCACTAAGGGTAACAACCTAAGTTGTATGTAGTTAACTTTGGTTTTGTCAAGCTTTTAATGTCTATTTTAAACTAAGAGACTTGATTATTTTAACCTTAGTAAATAAAATCTGATCTTAAGTGTGTTATGTCAAAAATTGGTTATGATTCTAACGCATTAGCACTCGTTTGGATCACACTATAATCTTATTGGTTTGACTTACAAAAGTATGCACAAGATCTGTTTCCATTCATTTTTCACTCGATCGGTTCATGATAAGTTTACTCGTTCGGTCCATGAGTTGGATTGCTCGATCGGTCGACAAACAAGTTTACTCGTTCGGTCCTATTTCATATTCACTCGTTCGGTCATAGCAGAATTTTCTCGTTCGGCCCACTCCTTTTTACACTTCGTTCGGTCCACACTCATATTCACTCGTTCGGTCCATAGCAAAATTTTCTCGTTCGGCCCACTCCTTTTTACACTTCATTCGGTCCACACTCATATTCACTCGTTCGGTCCATAGCAAAATTTTAAACTTGTTCGGTCCATACCACTTAACACTCGATCGGTTCACACTTAAAATTTACTCGTTCGGCTCATACTGATATAGACTCGTTCGGTCTTAACTATATATTCATTTGTTCGGCCCATTTTACTCGTTCGGTTCATGGGAAACTTGAACTGGTTCGGTTCATGTTAAAATATGGTTTGATCGATTTCAACTTTTAACCAATTTTCAAGCAAGGTTTTTTTCATATGATATTATCACCACAAGCTCATTTAAACATATAAAACAACTAAGCATGTTATTGCAATCCCACTCAAAACCCATAACTTTAATACATTAATTATCATAACCCCATATTTTTTGAGCACTAGAGCAAACAAAAGAAACATTTAAATCACAACAATTAACAAAACTGTTTTAACATGATGTTCTACACTCCATCTTGATCCAAACCCCTCATTTAATTTAGGATTTTACTAAGCTTTGATTTGATGAACCCTAATTTTGATTTTAGGGTTTATCGAGATCAAACTCTCATTAAAATGCAATTCGAATGAGATGCGTGTTCATTGGAGTGTGAGAACAATGTAACAATAATACCTTATGTTTGAGTAATTCTGTGAGATGGATTGAAGTGTGCGGTTGAGTGTGGTGTGTTTTTTGGAGTGCAGTTTGTGTGTTGTGTGTAAATGAAACAGTTGGCAAGGGTGGGGGTGGTTTTGGTTTGATAATAAAATCAATTTTATTTTTTACACTTTTGGCCCCTCATGTTTACATAACTTATTCTATTTGCTACATTAAGTTTTTATAAGATATATTCAAGTTAAACACATAGCAATCTATGGTCCTTGGTGTTTTAAACTCTCATACCTATAGTCATAATTTAGCAAACTACACCCTAAAGGAATAAACAAATAACACATAGGGCACAAGCAAGCTAAACTTAATTAACTTAGAAACCAAGAGATATTCCGTTATTGTTTAAACCCTTTTTCCCTTTAAAAGCTCATTTTATCATGACGATATGATTTGACATTCTCTCCCCCTTAAACAATGACCCGTTTTCTATTTAAAAGTGATTGTTAGTTGTTGTTTAGAAGGACAAAATGTCATGATGAAAATGTTTTCAGGATGATTGAATGATTTTCTATGTGACAAAAACAACAAAACACCGTGATAAATAAGATTTCTCTGTTTTATACTCATTAAATGCACTGAAAGTACACCTATGGATAATATAGGAAGCACACGGGTGGTGATGCAAAGTAATGCAAGCCTTGTGCATGGTCATTTAGAGTGAGACCTATGCCGAGGAATAAATTCCGATTGTTAGGAACAACTGTTTCTTTTAGTCGCTATTTGTCTCAAGGTGAAAAGCGGGTTACTATCTGAAATAATAGCAAGCCATATGGCATGTTTTGAAAACATTAGAAACTTCTGCTCGAACTTCATTTACAGGCTTTGTATCATAGTTGAATGGACATGTTAAGACCGTAAATTTTATGATTTTAAGAAGGGGGAAAAAATGCCATTTTTGAAAACTTCTTTTTGTATATTTTCTCATTTTTTAATTTTTGTTATGTTGTTTTTGATAAAATTTATATAAAAAAGAACATATTTTTGGTTTTTCTGAGTTATATTATATACATATGATACAAAGGATATTCGAATAGGTACCACCACTATTCGTCAACGTCATCTGCCAACTTTTTCAGAGTCTCCGGCGTAAAACTTCGCATACCCAGCTTGTTGATTAGAAATTCAATTCTTTCTCGGCCAAGAGCTTTAGTGGAAAGATTTTTTGTCCGCAATTGATAATAGTTATTGACAAAGTAACGTTCGATCATACCATTTTCACATGCTCCTTGATGAGTTGAAATCGATGTCTATATGCTTGGATCGGGAATGTTGACGTTGTTGCGAGAGCATAAGGCAATAGCGCTTTTGTTATCACAGTACATTGGAATTTTATTGAATCCAAAGCCATAGTCGGTAAGTTGTGATCTCATCCAAAGGACTTGAGCACAACAACCGGACAAAGCAATATATTCAGCTTTCGTACTGGATATCACAGCGCTTTTCTGCCTTTTAGACGACCAGCTCACAAGTCTATCTCCTAAAAGTTGTATACTACTAGATGTGCTACGGCATGTATCTTGACAACCAGCATGATCCGCATCTGCAAATGCTGTTAGTGCAATGGAAGAATCCTTCGGATACCAAAGTCCCCGATGTACAGTTCCTTTTAGATACCGAAAGATCCTTTTTACCGCATTTAAGTGCTTTTTGGTAGGCCGAGCCTGATACCGGGCACACATGCATATAGCAAATTGTAGGTCAGGTCTACTGGCTGTAAGATAAAGGAGGGTACCAATCATACCACGATAGTGTGACGGATCTACAACTTTCCTTTTTTTATCCTCATCCAGTTTGGATTTCTCCACCATGGGAGTATCCACTGGGTCACAAGATTCAAAGCCATATTTCTTTAGTGATTCAAGAGCATATTTAGATTGGTTTATAAAGATGCCTCTGGGACTTTGAGAAATCTGTAGTCCTAAGAAAAATGAGATTTTACCCATCATCGACATCTTGAATTTTGAACACATGATTTTAGCGAATAGATCACAAAGTTCAGGAGTAGATGCAGCAAAGATAATGTCATCAACATATATTTGTACCAGTAGTAGTTCCTTGCCTTCTCTACGGATGAACAGAGTAGGATCCACTGAGCCTTTTGAGAAGTCATTAGATATCAGGAATGAAGACAACATAGTATACCACGCGCGTGGAGCTTGTTTCAACCCATAAAGAGCTTTCTTAAGCTTGTACACGTAGTTAGGTTTGTCAGGATCCACAAATCCATCCGGTTGGCTAACATAAACCTATTCTCGTAGATTACCATTCAGAAACGCAGTCTTCACATCCATTTGATAGACAACCATGTTCATATGAGCAGCAAATGCTAGAAAATTCGTATAGCCTCTAATCTTGTAACCAGAGCGAATGACTCTTCAAAATCGATTCCCTCTTCTTGACGATAACCACGAGCGACCAACCGAGCCTTGTTTTTCAGAATACCTCCTAACTATCAAGCTTAAACCTTATAGATCCACTTAAGAGTGATGACAACTGGCTTTCCTCAGGAGGAGGAAAAAGTTCCTAACACTTCAAGACGTTCAAATTCATGAAGGTCCTCTTGCATAGTTCAATCCAACCATGCTTGAGGTTAATGCGTCTTTGTAGTTCTTAGGTTCGACTGGATGTGAGAAAGGCGTCATAGTAGCAGAATAAGTTGCGTTTATGGATTTGTAGTCGTGTGGGAAATGGTTTTGTCAGATCACCTGTTAATTCTCAAGTGGGTGATCCTTAGTCCATTTGCTATTGTGTTCAGAAACTTGGTGATCGGAAGCACAATTTATATGAATAACATCCGTTGATAAGGATTGTTCAGAAGAAACTTCTGGATTGGAATCCAAAGTAGGATCATTACCATATGTGCAACTTCAATATCATGATTATCTCTCTTCAACATCATGAGAAATAATAGGAGTTTGAGTTTCTTGTGTTGTATGAGAGTTACTTGGTGATGGTGCATCTTGATCAACTGTAGTTAAGGAAGGTGAGCTAGTTGATACAGCATGTTCAGGTGTAACTACTTTAGGAATAGGAGTAATGACTTCTGGTGCTTGTAAATCAACATAAGGTGGGGGATTAAGTGACTCATCAAACATTGGTTGAAACAACAAATCCCAGTCAAATTTCAAAGGTGGTACAAATGGTGTTGAAGGAGGAGGGTTTGGCACGAGTCCTGAACTGATTGTTACAGGAGTCATTCATGAATGTGCGGGTCCTGAATATGTATGTTCAGAAGCCATCACGGTCTCAGTTCATCAAGTCAAAAAAATGGTTTCAATTATTCGTCTGGTATGTCTGTTGTAAATCTGGAATGCTTTCTTCGTAGGTGCATAGCCAATGAAAATACTAATGTCAGCCTTCGGTTGTAACTTGCCCAAATTCTCGCTATCATTCGTTGGGTAGCAGAGTGCACCAAACACATTAAAAACGATAGATCAGGAGGTTTGTCATGTAAAAGCTCGTATGGTGTTTTTCCAAGACGACGACGTTCAGGAAATGATATTGGGTATAACAGGCTGTGGGCAACGCTTATATTTTTTTTTGGCCATAGATAATAAAGAGCTTTTGCAAAAATTAACATAGTGCAGGGTGCTTTTTAATTTGCGTCTGATTTCGTTCTTTCAACTACACCGTTTTGTTGTGTGAGAGCGTTGCTAATGATGTTTCATGAGAGATGCCAACCTTCTCATAATATTCACGCAATGTTTGATTAACAAACTCAGTTCCATTATCTGTTCTGATACGACGGACGGTTTCCTTTAAGTCGTACTTGGATCATCTTGGAAAAACTTGATATAAAAGCTGGAGCTTCATTGATCGCAAATATTTCTACCCATGTAAATCGAGAGGTAGTCGTCGACCTAACGAGGATGTACTTCTTCTTCCATTGACACTCCGTGACACGTGATTGGCCACACTGATCCATATGCCCCCAGATAGAGTTTTTCTTGATTAGTGTCCCTCGGATTTGGGTTTGTGGGGTTTCTTTGAACTTTTGCCTATGCACATGTAGAACATAAGTGATCCTTTTCAAACCTTGGATGCTTAGGGAGTCTCCTTGGACAAGTCCATGTCTTGCAAGGTATGATTAATCGCACCAAAGTTAAGTGAGATAGCGACGATGCATAACTGAGGACGTAGGTTTTTAGAGCCTTTAACAATAGACAAATGGGAGAGGACGCCATCATATTCCCAAGTGAGAGTTTATAAAGATTATCCCCTCGAGATCCCGTCAATAAATCAACACCTTCTAGATTGCGAATGAAGCATGTGTGTTGACGAAAGGCCACTTCGAGATTAGAATCACAGAATTGTCCTACAGAAAATAGATTATGCCCAAGTCCTTCAATGTAATAAACCCTTAAAATAGTAACATTCCCAATCTGATAGTCTCTATAACCCATTATCTTTACAACTTGACCATTTTTGAATTTGACTGTACCCAAGAATTTATTGATGGAATTGGTGAGCTGAGAGCGATCTCCGATCATGTGCTTCGAGCAACCGGAGTCCAAATACCAGAGGATGATTTGGAAAACCTGCATTCATTAAGAGAAGTAGATGAAACATTGGTTTTTATGGATCCCCAGGATTTACTAGGTTCCTGTTTGTTAGCAGATATTGTTTTTATAACCTTAGTTTTGCTAACGGACTCAGTATTCTTATTCTTCCCAGGTTTCCTTGAATATACCAAATTAACCACAGGTTTGGGTGATTCAGATTCTAGAACTATTGGTTTCCTAGAAGGCACTTCATTAGTAGTGGTAATCCTAGTTAAAGGGCACACATTTCCAACAATAGTGAAGGTCCGACCGGTAGGTCTCCAAATATATCCCATCTTAGTGAACACTTTTCTTTTTGGTTTCCAAATCTCTTTCTTAGATTTTCTCTTCTTAGGTTTAGCATGAAATTTCACATCATTCATAGAATTAGAAACACACAAATTATCAAAAGACATGCAATCATCACCGTTAATACAGACATAATCAGAATTATCATGTTTCTTGGAATTCTGCACAGACACAGATCCATTAACTTTAACAGTACCATTCCTTTTATTCAAACTAGATTTAACATTCCTAGAGTGAGCTTCTACTTTAATTCTTCGAATTATACTTGCGGCTACATAAGTTTCTGGTTGTTTTTGCTGAAATCTGATCATTCCTGGTATTGCCTGAAGGCTGTGATCCGCTAGCACTAGCAGAAAGTCTTACTCCTGTAGAATTCAACACATGCTTGTTAGAAACTATGTTTGAGGTCGAGTCTGTTTTTGTGTTTTCTGTGGATGTGAGTGATCGTCAACTAACTTTCTTGTCATGTTTCCTCGGTGTTGACGCAACTAAGTTGATGGATCAAAAATTGTTGATGCTAGGGCAGTCCTACTTATGTGTAAAGCAATTCCTGATATGACTTTGGTTATACCTAAAGGCGGACTCTAAAAGTGATCTTGAGGGATAAATTCGCCTTACATGTTCGGACTATATCCTAAGGACCCAAAGCTTCTTCCTGAAGTGTGCTTAATATAAGAGAGTAAGCTAGTCCTTTGTATTTACCAACTTTGGGCGTGATTGGTTTTCATATATCCTAGTAGAACTTTTGGACTCACGTAGTGAGGTCTCAATAGCCTCATTATTCTAAAAGCCTTGTCCTTTATGTTTCCTGAACTCATTATTGTAGGTTGTTTTAGGACAAACCTTGTTCTAAAGTTTTGCATTTAAATCAGAAATTTCCCCAGACGTTATATTGATCTGTTGATTAAACGGCATCACATTGTTCCTTTTGGATTTGAACACATTTGGTTTAATCGAGTCATAAAAAAAAAAAAATCAAGGTGCTTATAAGTCTATTTAAAATGCTCATTCTCAGCAACAAGTTTTGTCATCTATGTTCCATTCAATGTTAAGAGTCTCAATTCATCCATGTCTATTTTGAACTTTACTATCATTCTAACATTTCCTTTTAAGGACTTAAGGTACTCTTTCAACTCGACAATGATAGTGTTTTCTCTTGAGATGAGCTCTCAATTCACTTAATTCAAAAAATGGGTAAAAATTTAGAACATTTTGATCTAAAAACCCTGTTATTCTGTTGAAAATTTCTTGATTAAGTTGAGAATCAGCTTCAAAGTGATGCAATGTTTTTCAAGCGTTGTAAAATCTTACAAAGTGTATCGTACGTTTCTTTATCAACATATACTTTTTGTTGAGAAGGCATCTAGTCTGAGTTCGAGGAACACTTTTGACATTCACTTCACAGTTTCACCCCATCATTCACAGCCAAAATTCACACAAGTTTTTCAATATCATGATCAATGGCTTGTGCCAAGAGTCGTTATTACACTTCAAAAAAACTTGATTCATTTTAACTTTGAAAGTTCTGGACTCCAAGCGATGTTGTTCGACAGCCTGTTCCATTTGATAAAAGACATTTTGGACATCGGCAAGTTCATCATTTCCTATTTTTCTTTTCCTCTTTTTTTTTTTTTTTTTTTTTTTTTTTTTTTTTTTTTTTTTTTAACAATATTGATTGAAGTTATTTTAAAGATATCTTTTAATTCTTTTATAAACGAATATAATTTCATCTCAAAACAAGCCTTTGTATGTTCAAACCACCCACGTGCCCTCAGTGATGCGTGTGGGCAGTGGTTCTTTCTTTGACACATGATCAAAATCAGCAAGATGGCGTTTAAGCTCTGTTCAAACTAGTATCACCTATCACTTTAGGAAATTCTTGGAACTCATCTTTGTTGGTTGTGGAAGAAGGAGATGGGTTTAAAGGTTAGACCGGAAGTCACTTTTTTTTTTTTCCATTTAGGCATGTTCACTATATTAAATAGATTGCCTAAACAAATGTTTGTTGTAATCGGTTATTAAGAACAAAATACTTAAGGGGTTTAATGATTTACTGTACTTTTTTAATAACCATTGGATCATTGTTCTTTTAAAGGATTTTTTAAAAGACTCTCTTCACAAAGCTTTAATGTCTCGCAAAATCAGGAAACACAATAGTATCCATTTTAAGAATGAATTCGTTTCTGTTTTAGCTTTGACTCTTGACTTTCTTCAGATAGTAATGGTTTTTTTCAAAACGATTGCTTGTTTTATGGAATGATTCATAACAATTTTGGATTTAGTCATCATAATGAACAGTTTGCGCAAATAGACCTCTTTTGAAAATGATATAACAATTTGCTTAATTTTCTTTTCTAAAATCAATTTCTTATCAATATTTCTGTTTTCTTTCCATTTTTAAATCATTTTTGAGATCAAAAACTTATTTTCATTAAAGTATCCTCTTTCTTGCACTTGTTCAGTATGAGTTTTGCTTACGACGTTCAATCTCGTATAATGATCATTTGGATCCTGAAAAACTGTATCTTAACATTTTGCTTTTCATTTCATATCTTATCCTTTCTTTATATCTGCAAGTCGGTAGTCAATGCTTTAATGGAACTTTTATATTCCAGATTACTTGGTGCAGTTCATCACTTGGGTATTTAATTGTTCAAACATAGATAATATCAGGGCATCTTGTTGAGCAAAAGAGTTAGAATTCTGGACAGTTTCCTGTTGTGTTTCACTCAGATACTGAGAATAAGGAATGATATTGCTATCACTGGTTATTTCAGTTTCTGTCCGATTCACATCATAGACTGTTTAGCAGGAGTATTATCTTATCTTTGTCACTTTGATTGATTAAAGCTAGGCAGATTCTCGGATTGTGTACCTCAGTGAGTGCATCTGAGCCCATTTTTCTGGAAAGGATTCGCCATGAAAGAAATTTTGGCTGAGTTTAGCTTCATCACAAATCGATGTCATAGGCATCCATTTATCGGTCTTGATAAGCAGCATTGTGGGTAATGACAGTCTGAGAGGTTTGAGTGTCAGGAAGTCTTGGATCTGTCAAAAATGCTATTTCTTCTGCTGTTAAAACTTGACCACTTGCTTGAGCTTGAACCAGCAATACTTTATCATTAAACCAAGTTTCATCCCTTTTTCTATTGGGCTTAGTACACTGCTTGGCAATATGACCCTCCCTTTTTCAATTGTAACAGATGACAGTCCATTGTTTCCCTGTGTTGCTTCCACTTGCTCCAGGTGTGTATTTTCTCGTTGTTCTAGCAGCATAAGTAATTTGTCTCCCCTAAACAGGTTGCACAGTTACTTTTCCATTATAGATGGTAGCTTGTTAACGAGGGTTTGACGAAGTCCTTAGCTGATTGTTGGTAGTAGGATACCGAGATGTGACAACAACAGTTAAGAATGACATCATATGATTGATCGCATCAATTGGATCATCCCCTTTTTGGAACACTAGAACAATTAGACCAGAGTCTGGTTGGGAAAATTCAGATTGTTGATGTTGGTAAGTTGTCCGGGGAACAATTTCCAATGAGGCTATGGCTGATTGTGGCGTATGCAACTATAGACGTTCCGGCGGTGAAATGAGGATTGGTATCATTTGATGGTAAGTGATTGAAAGATCGGCTGTTGATTGATTGGTTATGAATTGTTGAGTTTGATAAGGTGTAACAAACTGTGAAGAGGATATGGTGAAACACTGATGTTGAAGTGAGAGTTTGGGAGAGTGTGTCGATGAGATGATAAGTGACAGACGGTATTTGGTAAGATGAACTAAAGCAAGTGGATCAGAGTTACGTTCATGCATTAACGAACTTCATTTGCTGGTCTTTCATGTTGTTGCCAGGTAAGAATGAAGATGATCAACTTTGGTAGTATGCAAGTTATTGAACAATTTAACATCAGTAACAAATATGCTCCCCTTTCATCAGGAAGAGGTTTACAAACTTGGTGTTAATTGAACAGTGCTCTAATGGCATTTGTAGTAAGTTCTTATCTTGAGTAACAGAGTGAACTCAAGTAGTACTCATGTAACGACTCTCCTTTCTTGTAAGTGAACTTATCGAATTCATCATACAACTTGCATTCTCGTTCTTGTTTTGTTAACGACGTTCCTTGCATTAGCAGTTTAATCTTCTCCCAAAGATCTTTTGCAACATGATGTTAACTCACAAGAGCATAAATTTTAGTTGGAAGGCCTTGGAGAATGATGTTTATTGCTTTGATGACATAATCAGCTTGGATAGCTTCAGCGGGAGTCAGTTCAATATATTCCTTAAGCCTTGTTGCTCCATCCATAGTGATTGAAGGCTAAACGAGTGGTCCTTTTTCAACAGAGGCAAGAATCATTCTTCCATGAGGTCTATTCAACATATACAGTTCCATTCGGCTCTTCCAAGAATCATACAAGTGTTTTTCAAGCATTGGTGGTTTGTTGTCTCCTCCTGAAAGAAGTGACTTATCGGTAAGAGTCGTCATTGTTGTATCAAAAAGATTACAAATTGATCGATCGGTGGTAGAAAGAAATTGTGTTTGGTTATGTGATTGTTGAGTCTTGAAATGAAATTACACGGGATTTTACAATTCTCGACAAAACTGAGAAAACAAGTGTTTGTTTCACGGGATTTTACAAGTCAAAGAAATAAACCGTATAATTTAGAACTTTGAGTTAATGTGTCTTAAATGGAATTGACTCGTTTGGTTGACAAAGGGACAAACTAGTTTGGTCTACTTGTTCGGTTGATAAAGAGTTAAACTAGATCGGTTCAGCTAGTTTGGCTATGCTTGTTCGATTATCTAGTTTTGGTTGTCAAACAAATATGCTAGTTAGGGCTTGCTTGTTCGGTTTATCTAGTTCGTGTTGTCAAACAACTAAGCTTAGTTCGGCTTGATTTGTTCGGTTAACTAGTTCGGTTCAACAGACAACAAACTAGTTCGAGTTCCCACTTACTTTAGTAGTTCGGTTCTTGAAAATGGACAACTCGTTCGCGTTGTCAAGATAAACTAGATCGGGCTATTCTTGTTGGTTGTACTCGTTCGTTCCAATACTACGAAATTAAATTTTCAAAACTCAAAATGACACATTTTGGAAGGTTTTTAGCAAAAATTTCTTGTAAACTTGTGTTACTACCTATAGAACAATATAAATGAAAACTGTAAGGTTTTTTAGCCAAAAAATTTTGAATCAAATTTTTGTTCCTTTATAAGATTTTTGAACACAAATCATAAGACCAAACAAAAACTAAAACACCCCACTTATGGATCTTGATACCAATTGAAGAAACATGTAATTGATGAGTTCCGATAAGAACAAGAGAGAGAGATGTGGGTTATGATGTTTAGTGAGATAAAGTATATGGAATGGATGAAGTATGTTAGGAATAATTGTAATACTTAGTTACTACTAGTAGGTATGTAGTTCCTACTGGTAGAGTATAAGTTCCTACTGGTAGGTATGTAGTTCCTACTAGTAAGGATAACTTCATAGTTAATACTGGCAGACCAAATTGAGTTCCTGCTGGTAGAACAATAGTTAGTCCTGGTAGTATTATATTTGGTCCGGGTTAGTAGTATAGTTAGTTAGTGATAAGGATATGCTTAAGCTATCTTAGGAAATGATAGTGCATATCTCTTTGACGCATTTTGTGTAACAGGCGGTTAGGGTTTTAGTAGTATATAAGAAACCCAACCCACATCTGAAAGGGGCGAATTCTCCTTGTTAATTAATAGAAATCCATAGAAGGATCTTTTAGTTTAATAGTCTTGTTCTTCTTAAAGGCTTTGTCTAATTTCCGCATAGACATTAGCTTTGTTTAGCAAGAGTCTCTCTTGTGATTACATAGGTTAATCACCATCCTTAACAGGCAGTAAAGATCTATCTAGAGTGGGATCCAACAAGTGGTATCAGAGCTTGTTGAGAGTCTCTGGATAAGAAGAACACGCAGATCTAGACTCTTAGAACCTTAAACACATCAAAAAATATCCAATATCCCTACCACAACCTTTTCAAGATGTATGACCATGATGATGATGCTTCTGATATTAATAATGACCATGCTCAACCACAACAACAACAGAACATTCAACTAAATCATACCAACTGTCATCGAACAACAATGCAAAGTTTCCTTATTTGAAGAAGGATGAGTATGAGGTCTGGGCTATGATGATGGAATACTGGATCACAAACAATGATATGAATATCTGGAAGGTGATTCAAAATGGCAACAGCTTAAAAAGGACTGGAAGAGATCATGATGGAAGGGTTATTATTCTTCCCCCAACAACTGCAGATGAACACATTACTGTTCAGAGGGAATCAAAGGCAAGAACTACCTTGCTTTAGTCTATTCTTGATGATCATGTGGCTGATTTCCATTATATGGATGATGCAAAGGATATATGAAATGCAGTCAAAGCTAGGTTTGGTGGAAATGCCGAATCCAAAAAGATGAGAAAGTCCTCTGCTGAAGCAAGAATTCTCCGAGTTCAGAATTAGTGAATTCAGAGGGATTGTTACAATGGGTATGACAGGATGTAGAAGGATTCTCAGTAGCTTAACCAACTCAAGCCATAGCTGATGATGGAAGACACAATCTGAGTTTTCTCAAGGTTTGCCTTCATCTTGGTCATAGGTGGCTTTGACCTTAAAAACCAAAGGTGGGCATGGAACCTTCTTTCTTTTTTGATGATTTGATACTACTGTATTGAGACTCTTGAGATAGATTATCAATGGATAATTCTACTCATTCCACAAAGTCAATCTCAAGCCATTTGGCATTTGTTATTACTACCTAAGTACTAGCAAAAAGATGTATATGCAAAAGCCCAAGCTTCTCCTCATCTACTACTTACTCTGCTCCATCAAGTTCTAAAGCTAGGTCCCACAGGTTTTTGGTTAATGTGCTTCAAGTTGTTCTTCACTCTCTTGTAGCTGAAAGTGAACCAGAACAACAAGTAGCTTATGAAGATTTTGAGCAGATAGACAAATTAGGACTTAGAAGAGAGGGATATCAAATGGCAAAGGCTATGTTGTCAGTCAGGATAGAGAATAGTTCGAGAATAAAAGGCTGGAAGGAAGAATGAGTTTGATAAGAAAGAAGCTGCTAGGTTCAACAAGAAAGCAGTTAGATGTTATAAGTGCTTACAAAAGGGGCACTTTGCAAGAGAATGCAGAGCAAAAGGGGGAAATGAAAAGAGATATTCATCATTCAAGATTCAGGAACTTAGGAAAAAGGAGGCTGATACTAAAGCCTTAATAACAGTTGGACAATTGGAGGAATTGGAAAGAACTTGAAGCTGGGGGATGATGAGGGTTTTGCTCCCAAAGAGTATGGAATGGTTGCTGGTTGTGGTGCTGCTTGTGAAGAAGGTGCTGCTGAAGTATATAGCTTGATCACTGGGAATGGTACTGATGCTACTGCTGGAGAATTTGCTCTCATGGGCATGACCTCTAAGGTATAAAACTGTCCTTTTGGTTGTGAACATAAATTTAATAATCTTCACAAACAGTATAATGATCTAAATGAACAATATAATGAGTACTATATACAGGTTCAGGCTTATAAAAACTCTCTTAAAACATTAGAAAAACAAAAGAGAGTCTATCAGCAAAATCAGTTAGGATATGAAGAAAAGATTAGAGTATTGTCTATTAAATTAGAAAATACAACTAATCTACTGAAACATTCTAAAATAATACATGTTGAAGCAGAGATAGCAAAGAAAGATTTACAGACTAAACTGGATAATCATTTAGCAAAGACTGAAAAGTGGACATCTTCTTCTAAAAACTTGTTCAGATTAATTGATAGTTACATGTCTGTAAGAACAAAAGTGGGTTTGGGATTTGATAAATATATAGGGGAAAGTGAGTTAGGATGGGATGACTCTACATTTAGTGTATTTACTACTAACTCTAAAGAAGTGAAAGGTAGACCTCTTTTCAATAGGTTTGCCAAAGCTGATAGTTTGAAAGCAGTGCCTCCACCTCTTTCTGGAGACTACACTTCTCAATCAGATCACATTGACTTAGATGAATCACAAATATCTTATAGTACAAAGTCCTCAACCTCTGGTGACTCTAATTCTGTGTCTAATGACTTTGTCTCTTGTGATAACAGTGACAAGTCTTCAGAGGTCAACACAAACGACTTTGCCTCTAGTGATTCTAGTGTTAAATCTTCAGAGCCAAGTCAAATGATTCTACTCCTGTTGCGGATCAACTTCCAGGTATGTCACATCTGATGAGTGAAAGTGAGTTTGAGTTCAAGTAGGATCACTATCCAAGAACCCATTATTGTTCAGGCTTTACTGTTTCTCTGGTTAATAGTTCTGATAAGAATGAAAAAACACAAATAGGACCTCTTATAATAAGATGGTTATTTAATAAAAAAGGCAAGTCATTTTAGGGAAAAATAATTTTTGCTTCAAAAGTCTTGTTTGTATGTGGTACTTATCTTTATTCTCATTAAGGATTTGTATTTATTATGAGACACAATTTGCTAATGATTTTGATGGTGTGGGATATCCTCAAGGAACCAATTTTGGGACAATGCGACTAGACTCTCTCAGTCAAATCATTTTGTCCCACAAGTAGTACTTTTTAGGTCTGGCAAGGTTTCTATTCCTGCTGCTAGACCAAACCAGGTTCTTACTAGTAGGCCAAAACCAGTTTCTACTGGTAGGCCAAAACTAGTTCCTACTAGTAAGCAAAATAGGCCTCCTTCAGTTCATGCTGGTAGAAGAAATTATTCTTTAGTTACTTCTGGTTGGTGGCAAAGTACTGCTAGACCTATGGCCTATTTGCCTACACCTACGAGTTCTTATTTTTGGACCTCCACACCATTTGGACCTCATGGTTATTACAATCAAATGTCATTCCTGTTGGGGATGGATGGGGCAACTGCTGTTGGCCCTTCAGCGGTTGTTCTTGGAAGTAACATAGAAATAAAGTGTTACAGGTACCCAAGACAAATGGTGGATCTCACATATCTACATGGCCTAAATTTTCAGATCCACAAGGCAGACCCAAGTCAGGAATGGCTTGGGTCCTCCTTAGAAACTAATTGTTCTTTTGTAAAATTTTGTACATGTCAATCTCCATATAGTTGCTGGAGATGAAGGGATTATAGATAGTGGTTGTTCTCGCAGTATGACTGGCAACAAGGAAAGATTGGATGACTTTCAACCTTTTAAAGGTGGCAAAATGACTTTTGGAGGTGGTGAAGGGCGAATAACTGGAAAAGGGACAATCAGGACTCCTAAGTTGGATTTTGAAAATGTATACTATGTGCAGGAACTTCAACAATTCAACTTGTTCTCAGTCTCTTAGATTTGTGACAAGAAGAATAGAGTTCTCTTCACAGACACTGATTGTCTTCTCCTCTCCAACGATTTCGAACTCCCAGATGAAAGCATGGTGTTACTCAGAGTTCTAAGGAAGCACAATCTGTATACTTTTAACTTGAATAATCTTGCTCTTAAAGAAATTTTGGCTTGTTTGGTGGCCAAAGCTTCTTTTGATGAAGCTGTAAAGTGGCATAGAAGGATGGGTCATGTGAACTATAAAAATATGAATAAGTTGGTAAAAGATAACCTTGTCAGAGGTCTTCCCCCATAGCTTTTCAAAAAGACATACTTGTGTTGCAGGTTGCAAAGGCAAGCCCACAAAGCCACCTATCAAGGCCATTACTGTTGTAAGCTACATTTATGAGCCTTTTTGCAATTGCTTTTATGGACATCTTTGTCCCTTTCATCCTTCGAAGCATAGCCATAATATTACGCTTAGTGGTCACTGTTGGGGACTATAACAGGTTTTTGTTGGGTTTATCTTTCTGAGACTAAGGCTGGAATTATCAATCCTTAAGGACTTTATTTCCCTTGTAGAAAACCAGCTGAATAAAAAGGTAAAAGCTATTAGATGTGATAATGGTACAGAATTTAAGAATGCAAAATTGATTGAACTATGTGGGGAAAAGGGATAAAGAGGGATTACAGTAATGCTAGAACCCCTCAGCAAAATAGAGTTGCTGAGAGAAAAAATAGAACCCTCATAGAGGCAGCTAGAACTATGTTAGCTGACTCTAAGTTACCTACTATGTTTTAGACTGAAGCAGTAAGTACTGCTTGTTATGTCCTAAATAGAGTCTTGATAATAAACCCTCATTATAAGACACCTTATGCTTTGTTGACTGGGAAGACTCCTTCCATCAGTCATTTTAAACCCTTTGGGTGTCATGTGACCATTTTGAATACCAGTGATCATTTGGGTAAATTTGATGGGAAGGCTGATGAAGGGTATCTTGTTGGATACTCTGCCAGTAATAGAGCTTACAGGGTATATAACATGGCTAACAAGAGGGTTAAAGAAACACTGAATCTAAGGTTTCTAGAGGAAAAGGCTAATATCCAAGGAATTGGTCATGAGTGGTCTTTTGATCTTGACTATTTAACTGATTCCTTAGGCAATAATCATGATAAAGCTAATCAGTCTGCAGGTACACAAGATGTTTCTTCTAACCCTGCAGGTTTCCATGATGATGATTCAGATTCTGACAGTGATGAGTAAGTTATTCTAGTCCCCTCTTATCCTTCCAACCACATTCCAGGAGCTGAGCCTAAAGATACATCTGATGCTTATAGTAATGGTGTACTTCAGTTGAATACGCTGTACGAACTTGTTTCAACAGGAGCTTGCAAGGCTGAAAGATCAGGAACAAAGAGCCACCTCTGCTGCTGAAAGACTTGGATTGGGGTTTGGTAAAGATGCTGAGGAACTTCAAAAGAGAGCAAGTGTAAAAACAGTTCCTCCTGGTAGCATACCAGTTCCTACTAGTAGCATCCCAGTTCCTTTTGGTGATACAATGATTTCTCCTAGTGGTGTTCCAGTTCCTTCTGGTGGTCCAACTGACTCATTATTTGATGCTGAGCCAAAAACTCGATTCTCCAGTCCATCAGACCTTAGAAATAATGTACCCTCACCTGGTATTTTCTCTTCTACATCCTATGATGATGAGTTTGGTGTTGATCTAAACAATTTAACATGAACTGTGGAAGTCAGTCCTGTGGCAACTAAGCGGATCAATACAGTCCATCCTTAATCTCTAATTACTAGGGAACCAAATTCATCTGTTCAAACAAGAAGTCAGGTTTACAAGAAAACTACTGGTGAAACTGCTTTCATAAGTTATATTCAGGATCAACAAAGGAACAATCATAGACTTTTAGCATTGTCTGTTTGCTTGTTTTCTTTCTCAAGTTGAACCAAGAAGTGTAGCTCAGGCTCTTGAAGATCTAAGTTGGGTTGATGCTATGCAGGCAGAAATGCAACAGTTCAAGTTTCAAAATGTATGGATTCTTGTTGATTTGCCTGAAGGTAAATATGCTATTGGGACTAAGTGGATACTCAAAAATAAGAGATGCCAGGGGGGTTGTTGTCAGAAACAAGGCTAGACTTATAGCTCAAGGACACAGACAGGAGGAGGGCATTGATTATAATGAAGTCTTTGCTCTAGTTGCAAGAATAGAGGCAATCAGATTGTTTATTAGCATTTTGACTCTTACATGGGATTTCAGGGTTTATCTGATGGAGGACTGTCTAAGAGTGCGTTTATTTATGGAAGCATTGATGAGGAGGTATATGTCACTCAACCTAAGGGATTTGTAGATCCTCAATATCCTAAGAAGGTCTATAAGGTAGTCAAAGCTCTATATGGACTTCATTAAGCACCAAGAGCTTGGTATGCAACCCTATCTACCTTTTTGCTGAAACATGGTTACAGAAGAGGCACCATTGATAAGACTCTCTTTCTTAAGAAGCACAAAAGAGATATCATCCTGGTACAAGTTTATGTGGATGACATCATCTTTGGATCTACAAAGAAGGCATGGTGTGATGAATTTGAGGCCTTGATGAAGGGAGAATTTGAAATGAGTGCTATGGGAGAACTTAATTTCTTCCTAGGATTACAAGTTCAGCAAAGGCCTGATGGAATCTTTATTGGCCAAGACAAGTATATGCAAGAGATCCTAAAGAAGTTTGATTTGGAGAGTGTCAGGACTGCCACTACACCCTATGAAGCTCCAAAGCCTAAGTCCAAGAATGAACCTGATAATCCTGTAAATGTACACTTGTACATATCCATGATAGGTTCACTAATGTACTTGATAGCTTCAAGGCCTAATATAATGTTTGCAGTAAGTGCTTGTTCAAGGAATCAAGTCACTCCTACTACTTCCAATTTGGAAGCAGTAAAGAAGATCTTCAAGTATCTTAAAGGCCAACCTAAGTTGAGGTTATGGTAGCCTAGAGAGTTACCTTTTATGCTTGAAGCTTATAGTGACAGTGATTATGCTGGGGCAAAAAAGGATTGGAAATCCACAACTGGTGGATGTCAGTTTCTGGGTAGGAGGTTGATCTCATGGCAATGCAAAAAGCAAACAATTATGGCTACCTCTTCCACTAAAGTTGAGTATGTTGCTGCTACTAACTGCTGTGGTCAGGTACTCTGGATACAAAATCAGTTGTTAGATTATGGGTATAACTTTATGAATACCAAAATCTTTATTGATAACCAAAGTACCATTTGTATAGTTAAAAACCCAGTTTTTCACCAACGGACTAAGCACATAGAAATTAGGCACCATTTTATAAGAGATGCTAATGAAAAGAAACTTATTCAAGTGCTTAAAATACATACTGATGATAATGTGGTTGATTTGTTAATCAAGGCATTTGATGGACCTAGGTTTAATCATCTTGTGGTTAACATTGGGATGCTTAATCCATAGATGCTTTGATTGAGGGGAGGATTTGAGTCCAAGGGGAGGACTGTTGTTGTACAATTTTCTAAAAAGTTGGTTTTTCAATTTTTTTTACCAATTAGTTTTTGTTAGTAGTTTTAACTTTTTCTTCTGGTAGTTTTAGATCCTCTTGCTTGTCTATAATTCGTTCCTTCTGATAGTTAATTTTCCTTTCTATTTTCTTGTATATGTCTTGTGTGTATTGGCCTCACCTTTTGCAGACTAATGGTTCAAGAGGGTGGATTAGTGATTTTCTAGTGTTCTACATGGACCAGGTGGCCTTATTTTGATGACAACGAGTTCATACTGGTAGTTTAAGTGTTCCCTCTGGTGTTCCCAGAGTTCCTACTGGTAGTTTCATTTTTCCTACTGGTTGACCACTTCCTACTGGTAATGTTAATTTTCCTTCTGGTTGACTTTTCTTTGTGCTGGTTATGTCCGTTCGTGCTGGTAGATTAAATTGAGTTTTATCTTAATTAAAAGTTACCATTGAGATATTGTTGGCATTTAATTCGTCAAAGGGTTTCCTACTTAAATGGATAATTACTGTTTTCTCACATTTTAACAGTTACTTTTTCATTAAAACCCTAATTTCCAAACGGTCCAATAGACATTGAGATCATTCCTCTATATAAATTCAATTACCACTCTCTACCAGTATCAACTCTCATTGCGATCAACAACCAGCACAAAATCTCAACCCTATTTCAAAATCATCAATGGCCGCACTAAGATACAGGGATGAACACAACAAAGTGGGTTATTTGCAAAAACCCACAGGAAGTGATGATTATCATCAGATTCTTGACTTCTTGAGGGCTTCTCACATAAGGTATGCTCTCACAAATGACCCCATCATCTTTGACTCATTAGTCAAACAATTCTGGTCTACGGCTACACTCAGGTCTCCTGAGTTAGGTCCCCCAGCTATCCTAGCTACCATTGATGAGACTCCCTACACCATTACTGAGGACTCAGTAAGAAGTCAACTTCAATTAGCTGATGATGGTGGTATTGATGATTTACCCATTGCGGAAATCTATTCTGGAATGGATAACCTTGGGTATGTCACTGAAGGCAAGTTAACCTTTTACAAGAACAAGTTTTCACCTCAATGGAGGTTTTTGGTCCACACCATTCTTCACTGTCTCAGTACCAAGTCTGGTAGTTGGGATCAATTTGGTAGCTCACTTGCTGTTGCTCTTATTTGTCTATCTGATGGGAGAAAATTTAACTGGTCTAGCTACATTTTTAAGGGGATGGTTAGTAACATAGGAAATGCTAAAAAGTTCTTAATGTATCCTAGGTTTCTTTAAACCATTTTGGGTATAGAAACTAGTTTTACAAGACAATACCATGTGTTTAAGCTATCTAGTAAACTTTTTGCTAATATGAAGCTCAACTTTGAGGGGCAACATATGAAACTTTTAGCTGCTATGCTTCCCCAAGATCAAGAAGGTGAAGGTGCAGGGGTAGCTGCACAAGCTGTCCCACCACCCATATCTGAACCTATTCCTGAGCCTGTGCCTAAACCTGACCAACCTCAAGACCATTTGTCTACACCCCCAAGACAACAAACCCCCCCTGCATCTCCACCATCTCCACCAAGGTACACTCAAGCTCCCCCTGCAGGCCACACTTCAGGAGGTGCAAAGGACCTTATTACACTAACCGATGTATCCTCTGTAGTTTCTACTCTTGTGTAGAAGGTAAATTCATTGGAAACTGAGCTCA
The DNA here is from genome assembly GCA_026074375.1 of Tanacetum coccineum. Classification (NCBI taxonomy): domain Eukaryota; kingdom Viridiplantae; phylum Streptophyta; class Magnoliopsida; order Asterales; family Asteraceae; genus Tanacetum; species Tanacetum coccineum. The sequence goes on from BQNB010039636.1 coordinate 29,875, forward strand.
AGGACACCAAGAAGCTGTTTAAGGATGTGGTGGGAAAGTTGGTCAAGAAAGTCAAAGCAATGGAGGTAAAACTCAAGACCAAGAAAAGGAAGATGGTTGTGAGTGATTCTGACCAAGAAGAAGTAGGAGAGCAAGATGTAGATTTGGATGCTCTACTTGCATTGGCTAATGCAGCTGTGATTGTTGATTCCAATATTCCTCCTGGAGGTGCTTCTAGTTCCCATATTCCTACTGATGTTCCTACTGGTGTTGCTCCTGCTGGTGTTTCAAACAAAGGAAAAACTCCAATGGTGGAAGAAGACATTACTGTCAAAGAAAGGACACTAAAGTAGATGGAAGATGATAGACTTGGTGAGGAGGCTGCAAAGAGGTTACATGATGAAGAACAAGCTCAAATGGACAGACGAAGAGCAGAGCTGAACAAAAGGAGATAACAAGAAGTTCTTGCCTCAGCCATGTATTATACTGAGGCTGATTGGATCAACATCATGGCTCAGGTTGAAGCTAATGCATCTCTTTCTAAGACACTGTTGGGTGATGATGTGACTGAAGACAACTTCCCAGTCAGGATGGCTGCTTTGATCAAGAGGAAGAAACAAGCTCTTGCTGAGAAATTGGCAAAGGAAAGGATGGAAAGGCCAATGACTATGGTACAACAAAGAACCTACATGAGACAATTTGTCAAGAACCAAAGTAGTGCTCTCTACTCTATTGGTTGGACTAAGGCTAAGGTGGAAAGTTTCACTGATACACAATTGAAGGAGGAGTTTGAAAAGATTCAAAAGGCTCTAGCAAACACTCAGGTTCAAGCCTTTAGCAAGACTTTGAAGAGGACAGGTCCTGAGTTAGAAGAACCTTCCTCCAAGCAGCAAAAGTCTACTGACTCCACCATTCCATATGTGCCTGATGTTCCCTAACCACCAGTTGTTTCTTTACCCAAATCTTCTGGCACAAAAAGGAAGTTTCTTGGTAGGAATCATCTAACTAAGCCCAAATCTATACTTAAAGAATTAGATTTAGATGCAGATGATAAGATATTCATCAAGGTTGTTTTTGATGAGGACTCTACAGATGAGGCTCCTATTCTTTGGTCTGCTCTTGCTGGTTGGGAGGTGATCTCTACTCCTCTAGGAGAAATTAATGCTCTTTACAGGTTGGATCAGTCTACCAAACATTTTACCACTCTAAGGGAGATCCTTCATATAGTTGATAAACAGGATCTATTGAAGTTGTATGGCATAGTGGTCAAATACTATGAAAACCATCTTGTTACTGGTGCTAGTTTGATGTTATGGGGTGATCTTCAGGTGTTGATGGATTCTCAAGAAGGTGGTAAGGGTTCTTTCATTTGGAATCATCAATCTCGGAATGTTTGGAAGGGGAGGGTGGGGTTTGGGGGGGATGGGAAAAAAGGTTCACTGCATGCACTAAATTATTTAATAAAGGAAGTTTGAAAATAGTATTTGAGGAAATAAAGGAAAAATTTTGAAAAAAAAACAAAGTTTTGAAAACAAAAAAAAAATGATTTTTGGATAATAATTGATTCAAATGGCTCTAGCATAAAACACTCAGGGGGTTTTTTCAAGCTTTTTAGAGGGAAAGAGGAGGAAGAGGAGAGGACTTTGAAGAGGATACAGGTATAACTTTGACAGTGGACAAGGTATTATTGTAATTGTGATTATTTTATTTGTGTGGTTGTTGATTGAGGTGTGAAGACTGATAAACCTTCCCTTATAAGCAAGACTAAAAAGCAAAAATAAGTCTACCTGAAAGCCCCCCCTTTCCATTGTGCACTGTTAGTGAAGGTTGTCCACCAACCATCCAGCCATTGGTACTTTCACCCAAAATTCTCTCTAGCCAAGGAGAGGGATTGTATGCTGTGTATCTGGCAGGAAAGGAACTAATGGAAAAGGAATCGTTATTTTTTTAACTCTAAAGCCTCTAAATCTATACTTAAAGGAAATTGGATTTTGATGCCAGATGAATAGACATTCTATTCAAGGTTGTTTTATGAGGAACTCTACAAATGTGGCTCTATTCTTTGTGTCTTGCTCTTTTCTTTTCTTGCTGGTTGGGAGGTGGTGGATTCTTTACTCTTTGGGAAGAAAGAAGAAAATTTATTATAATGTTACTTTACAGTTGGATTAGTCTCTACCAAACATTTTACCATCTTCTCTAAGGGATAGAGAGGAAAGAAGAAGATCCTTCATATGGTGGAATTTAGACAGGAGGGGGATCTAGTGTTTGTTGTATGGCTTTTCCATGTGGTGGTATAATACTATGAAAACCACTTGTTGTGGGGTTGCTGGATTGGGGATTTTTTTGATATTGTTGGGGATTTGATGGTATGGGTATCGGTTAATCTTCAGGTTTCGGTGTGGATATTCTCTTGCTGGGGGGTTATTATATTGTAAGGGGGGGTGTTTTTCTTTGGGTTTCTTGTTTACGGTTGATCATGGGGGTGGTTTTATGTAGATGGATTAGTAGGGCGGGTTTTTTTGCTGTGTTTGGGAAGCATCATCTCATGGGCAGGAGACTCTAAGTTGGAAGGCTGTTGTGTTTTTTGGTGTTGGTTGTAGTTTGTTGTGGTAGTTTCTTCTTTTTTTTGTATCTTGTCTTGTTTGGTACTTTTATTGGCTTTCTTTACTGTTTGTTTGTTCTGTTGTCTGGGTTGTTTTGTGTTGGTGTCTGTTAATACGTTTGTGTTGCGTTGTGTTTTTGTTCTCTGTATAGTTGTATTTGTTTCACTTTTTTTTTCATTGTCTATTCTCTCTGTTGGGTTTGTGGCTGTTTGTGGTTTTTGGTCTGTTGTTTGTGTCTGCTTGGTTATACTTTTTCATGTTTATGTCTTGGAAAAAAATGTTTTGGAGAGAAGGGGAACTGGGGAAAAATGTTTCTTTCTGGTAGAGGTGTGTGTTTTTTTGGAAGACATGTTGCGTGCTTGCGTGATTGACTTTGGTAGTGGCTGGGATAAGCACTTACCTTTGGCTGAATTCTCATACAATAATAGTTATCACGCTAGTATTAAAGCCGCACCTTTCGAAGCTCTATACGGAAGGAAATGTAGATCGCCTGTATGTTGGAGTGAGGTTGGAGATGCCCAACTCACGGGACCAGAAATGATTCGTGAAACGACAGAGATGATTGTGCAAATCAAGAACCGATTATTAGCTGCTCGTAGTAGACAGAAAAGTTATGCGGATGTGAGACGTAAACCTTTGGAGTTCGAAGTGGGTGACAAAGTTATGCTGAAAGTATCACCGTGGAAAGGTGTTGTTCGATTTGGAAAACGTGGGAAATTAAGTCCCCGTTATATTGGACCATTCAAGATTTTATCAAGAATAGGTCCGGTGGCATATAAACTGGAATTACCCCGAGAGCTTCAAGGAATACATAATACGTTCCATGTCTCGAACTTAAAGAAGTGTCTATCAGATGAAGACCTTATCATTCCATTTGACGAAGTAAGGATCGACGAGAAATTACATTTCATTGAAGAACTCATTGAAATCATGGATAGAGAAGTGAAACAACTTAAGCAAAGTCGGATTCCTATAGTGAAAGTTCGATGGAACTCGAGTCGTGGACCGGAATACACTTGGGAACGGGAGGACCAGATGTGGAAGAAATACCCTCATCTCTTCGATTTTAACAAGAAGCGAGCAACAAGATGAATTGATCTTCGAGGACGAAGATCCCTTTTAGGGGAAAATGATGTGACAATCCGTCAATTTCAGGTCGTTATTTTACTCTCGAGTATTAAATATATTCAAAAAAAAAAATTTACTTTTTTTGTTGAGATATGAACTCACGACTAACCCAAGTTGCACGACGCGTACGACGATCGCGAATTCGACGTCATTATAATTATTCTACGAGTTTTCGTAAGCGAACGTCGACATTTAAAACTTTATTTGTCAAAATTAATTATTCTTGTATTCTATTGTGAACGGAAATATAAAAATATTTATTTTTGACATTTCGCGAGTCAACGTTTGACCGCGCGACCGTTAAACGTTATTTAGCCTCGTAATAAATTACGACGCACATTGTGATTATATTATTTCTGTAGAAATGTATTTTTGAGACCCCAACGTTGTTCCTTGTTCTCGACTGACACTCACGTTTTATTAATTATACTTACATACTTGTGTTACACCTTTACTTTAATTAAAAAGTAAACTAATAAAAAAAGGGGAATATAAGAAAGCTTGTGAGACAAAAGTTTTTGCATGGGAAATATTGACTAACTCCCTCTAGGCAACGGCTAAGACACAGAACATGCAACTTTTGTGAATTTCCAATGCAAGTGTAATCATTATACTCTTGCTTCCACATTTGGTTAAATCCCATTTTCTTACATATTATATAATTTCTACACACATAGTCAAATTCAAAAATCTCTCTCTTGCTCTCTTCTCTCTCAATCGGACGCAACACACACAAGCCAAACCATAGAAAATATTTTCTTAATCCCTAAAATCCTTCTCTATATCACTTACATAAGGGATTAGAACAAGAAGGTACCAAGTGAAATTGTTCCTCTTGTTCTCTCTTTTGTTTTTGGGGTTCGAGCGACACACAAACACAAACACTTTTGGTGTTTGTGATTTCCTAGCTCATATTGAGCCTTCGTGAGTACTCTTTCATTTCTATTTTTTTTATTACTATTCGAATATGTACATGCATGTGATGTTTACGTGAAAATCTTGCGTGAATGGGGTAAGTGAAAATTTCAATCGAGTTATTAGTTATTATAGAATTAGTATGACATTTTAGACATAGTGTAAGCGAATCAAGAGCTTAAAAACAAGTTTTGTGACGATATGTAAATCGTGAGTTTGAGCAGAAAGTTCGACGTGAGAAATGAGGTTCGAAAATATTTTTGAGTTTAGATTAAATTGGATAGAATAATAAAGCTTATCTTTATGTACGTTTTGATAGTTCGCACGTCCCGTGATTCCAAATAACGAATAAGATACGGTCCGTCGAAGTTTAGAAAAATATATATAGATTTTCAGCTTTTCTAGCTTAAGTAATAAGCTGACAGCTTAGTAAAGGGGCGTTTGGAGCACTTTCGAGGCCGTTTCAGCCTTCCGGCGAAACACGAAAGTTGCTCGGAATGTCGTTTTACATAAAATCTCTTTTGAGGTCGAGTCGTGAGAACGTAATCTAACGGGTCAAAACGGCCAGTCAAACTGAAATGTTTTATTAAAAAGTCAAAGTCAACAGTCGACTTGCAAGGGTGAAAAGGTCATTTACCATGCGGTTTCGGCTTTTCGTCGAAACTGAAAAGTTGTTTAAAATAACGTTTCGCTTAAACGAGGTAAATTTCATAATTATTCGAGTTATAACGAATAAATTACGCAAGGTGTCGTAACAAATATTAACTATATAATCCTATATACGCATTCTATATAAAAAGTCAACATAAATGTCAAACAAGTATTTTAACCAACATAAACACGTCGTACGAGTTAATTTAAATGATAAACTATCATAATTAAGTATTTTCGAGAATAATAAATATTCCGAGACCGTTGGTCGACATAAATAGAAAACCTAAAAATAGCAATATTTATTAAGTGTCGAAACGTAACTATTAAAAGACTGATAAATGACTAAGTCATTTACTTGAGAATTATTAAGTATAAAATACTGAAACGATAAAAATATGATTTAGTAACGGACTTACTAAAAATAGTAATTTTTCCGAGCTTGTAACTTTCTAAAAATAAAAGTTTCCGAAAATGAATTTTTGAACAAAATGATCGTAACTTAGTTACGGGGGAATTTTGGGATTAGTCACGCAAGTTGGTTCTCATCGCATGTATGTAAAACGTATATATATATATGATATCGTTGATTTCACTTTTCGTCATAGTAATCGAGCAACGTAATTTATAGGTCGTGATCGTGTTCATTGATTCTCAGTGGATTGTTTCGATTATTTGATCTTCGGCTTTGATCAAAGTGAGTTCATAGCCTCGCATTTTTATTTAAATTGTTTTATAAACCCGCGAGGGAGATAACATGCTTGTTTTTAAAATAGAACACAAGGGACCCGAATGTATGCTAGTAGCCTTGATTATTATAAGTTAGCTTTAACTCGCTAAATAAAAAGTCCCGCGGAAATATCATGAATTGTTAATTGCCGGGAATAAGGCATACGCTTATACATGAAATAGTACTATTTGGAGATTACCACCTCCGATCCGTGACGACTAGCTATCGTCTTGTGTTGGGAACATAACACAACGGATACATTGTATAGAGAATAAGATACACTCATAGCGAGGGTGTATAGTGAGCTATATACTGAATATATGGTAATGTTTCGATGTCATTAGGCTTATAATAATCCCCCTATAACGTGTCCTGATCCACAAACGTTATATCCAGAAAAATTTTGAAAGATGATACTTGAGTTCAGTAAAAAATTATTGTTTAAAATATAAACTCTATTGGAATTCACTCACATTATTGTTTGACAAGTTTTAGCATGTTTTTTATCTCAGGTACTGGAAGGTAATTCGGATTGATGGAGATATAAAGGCCCGCTAAATAATTATTCATTCGAAAAATGTTTTGTAAAACGTTGTATAATGTTGTAAAACTTATTTGGGACCCGTGATGTAAAAACTTTTATTATTCGGATGAAGAGATTTTCTAAAACGTCCTTATTTGAGAGTCGTATTCTATGATTTGAGTTAATTGTGTTATGACGAAACACCATTTTGACCATCTTCCGCTGACTAAGACGCTGAAATGAAGGTGTACATATGAATAGCTCTTATAAACAGCTTAACAAACATTATCAACAACAAATAAGCTAAATTTCACCCAGATCTGCAACTTGCCAACTATTTTTTTAGTTTTTTATGATATTATGACAATTTAATGAAATACTAACTATTTAAGCTATACAAATAAATAGACAAATGGTAGAGACCATGATTTTATAAGCACAAGTTAACAATAATAAGCACAGATAAGCTAGATAATAAACAGATTAAGCAATTAATAAGCAACTAAGCAATTTTAAGCTAGAAAATTAAGACAAGGAAATTAAATGAGAACTTACAAACTGCCTTAGCAAAACAAAGGCACAAATGCTCAAATGAGCTTATCTACTAGCTCTAGATTATCCTTATGGATAAGCTAGTAAAAGTCCATATGAGTTCTTCCTTTGTAAACTCATCTTCCAAAAGCTCACAATCTAAACAAGCAAAGGTATTAAGCTTAACTGATTTTTGAGTTTAAGTAAATTAGGGGCTGAATTGAGCTCTATCACAAGCTTAGAGACTTGTGAGAGCTTATGAGTAGCTTATGGAATAGTAGCAGCTTATGAGTAGAAAACAACTTATGAAAACTGAAATAATGATTTTATTAAAACTCAAATTGGATTACAATTCCTTAAAAACTAAAAGTTACAAATTACTAAAAGATAAAATTACATTTGAAGATAAAATTGCATAAGCTACAACTAAATTAAGCTAAAAATTCTAAAAGCTAAACTAGGTATCTCGTGTGTGTGAGAGTGAAGGGCTTTTTATAGCAGTCAAGTGAACCTTCTAGTCCTCGTTTCAGTTACACGATCCTCCTGATCATAACCGTATAATCTTCCAATCATTGGTAGATCATTTTCATCCGTTAGATCACTTGATATCTCACACGGATTGCCAGCGTGGCAATCCGTGATTGAGACACCTTGTTCTTTCTTTGTGAGTGTAAGTAGTGTAAAATCCCATCTCTCTTGTGCTTTCTCATCATCCAACGTGTCTTCTCTTGATGGGATCAACCAATGAAATGCGTTTGGTGATGTAAGATTTTGCCAGCGTGTACTAGATCCCATGAATTGTCCTTTTTGTCCTTTAATTGGGATTTGCCCCAAGATTTGACTGAGAGGGTAAATGAAGGAGACGGTGAATAGTATAACTTCATTTCCTGCTTAATTTTAACTGAAGGGTGCGTTTGTATAAGTTTGACTCAGGCTATTTGGGCTTTGACTTGAGAAACGGGCCATAGTTTTTGGTTTTTGGCTAGGAAATGGGGTAAAGGGCTTGGGCTAAGGGTTTTAGTTATTTCGGGTATAATAAGAAAGGTAGGCCCATTTTAATTAGGGATCATTTGTGTAACTTAGGAAAACTTGAGGGACTGGATTTGTACTTTTTGGATTTTTGTCCTTTAGTGTTTGACTTTTGTTAACCAAGAGTTGACTGAAGGTTTGACTAAGGTTTGACTTTTTGTCCTTTTGCTATAGAATCCTTGGCTCCTTTTGTGCTCTTCCGTTCCTCGTGTCCGTGATTGTCTGATTTTAAACATTTTCTTGGGATTTTCGCTTTATCCGTACCTACACAATCACAAAGACAAAACAAGCAATGTTCAAGCGTTTAAAGCACAATTTCGTCTTTTTAATGTCTATTTTGATATAAAATGGATATGTGTTTTCACACATATCAGGGCGCTTTCGAAATAAATGATTTTTAAACCTTCTAAATGGACCTTTTCTATTCTTGTTTGATTGTGAGGGGTCATAAGTTAGGGGGTTATATTATTTCTTTCCGGGCGTGTTTTATAAACATTGCGTGTGGAACCAGCAATGACTTAGTGTGGGAAATTTGATGTGTACTTAAACACACATCTTTATAACCCCGGAAAACACTATAAAACGGACTAAAACATTAAAATATGGAAAATTACATTACAAATATGTTTGTATTGTGTTTTTATGTCTTGCAGGAACAAATGATTGAAAACGATGCAAAAACAGGAATTTTCGGGTTCGATTCGATAAAGTTTACTAATTATTCAAGATCAAGACGAAGTCGGAAAAATTCCCCGAGCACTCCATTGGAAAGAGCATGAATATACGAGTCCAACGGTGCTTTCATCTCTTATCGGGCCGGCTCGACACCATTTATATGGGTCGAACCGACCCATACTTATTAAAAGCTCATGTTTATTAACTAAACATAACCAAGCCCAAGATAAATGAATGATCCAGCCCAAGATTTCACCCAGCCCATCTTCACAAGTCTTGGCCCAAAACGATTTTACAAGTGAAATGAAATTGATAAATAGAGATTAAGGTCACGTGGGTTCTAATTAATACCTACCCCTCACGTGAGCAACCACTATAATTCTTTCACCCAGCCAACTGCCGACACGTGGCAGTTCCTTTACTAAATTGTTGCAGGGATAATAAAAGGGACGAGGAATGTGAGTGTGTGAATACGCGTTAATAAAATGCTGCAAAGGAGGACACGTGCCATCTTATCACTAGTGGATTTTGTGAATTTCGTTGGCATGTCCACGTGGCATAATTGAATTAGAGGATCGAGAATTTGTGGGCTGGTAGTACGAGGTCACTGACTCCCATGCCAATCATTGGCTTAATTATGAAGCTACCTTCCAAATTAAAAAGACTATTTTACCCCTTAATCTTGGACTCTCATTGGTTGGCTACTTGATATGACGAATATGCCCTCATCTCATTTTTTGCTATAAAAGGGAACACGCAGCAGCCGAAGAAAATTATTAGATATAGGAGTAGAGTAGTGTAGGAGTAGTTTCTAGTGTAGAATTAGTAGTAGTATTTAGTGTCTCTCAAATATTTAGTGTAGCTTATTTTTAAAGTTGTAGCTTATTAATAGTATTGTAAAAGCTTTTTAAAAGCTTATTTTAGCTTATTGTAATCAACTTATTTTAGCTTAATGAAGATGAAGTTTATTGAAGATTTTACTTGAAGCTTTTTCTACTCCTAATCCTCTATTTTTCTTTTCTTATCTCTAGCTTATTTTCAATTAATCGAATAAGCTTTTATAGCTTATTCGAATTGATTTAAAGCTTATATATTGTTTCGGAATAAGCACTTAGATTATTTTTTCGGATCTATTTTCCATATAGTTTTCGGATAAGCTTATTAAGAGCTTATTCGATTAGCTTATTTTGATAGCTTATTAACTTATTAGATTTAGATTTTCAAAATAGATCTAGTTTATTTCAAAAGTTTTTAAAATAGCTTATTAGTTTTAGATCTCTTAGCTTTAGCTTTTCTATTTCAAAATACTTAATATTTTGAAATTAAAGTTTTTAGCTTATAGCTTATTCATATTGTTTAACCATTGTTTGAATTGTGATTTGATGGATTCGATTCTACTCATTGGCGTGGAGCTTAAGGGTCTTATAAGGTTGATAAATAGATAAAGTTTTGATCTTTTTGTTTTTATGGAAGTAATTAGTAAATAAATTTGACACCTTTACTTGCTAATTAGTAAAGTAGAAGCTTGTTAGCCTCAAAATATTGAGTCGACCATGAAGTTCGTTCATTATGTATGTTAGTCTCGGTCAATTAATTAGTTAACGTTGTAATAGGAAAGTATCGGGAATCGGGCTCGATAGTTAATCTAATATTGTATATGTTTCGGGTTTAATCCCAAGCAAAACCCGAGCCCGGGTCCTAGTTAAATATCCCGCGCGTACCTTGAACGTGACGGGGTATATAAGCTTTTTCTTCTTTAGAAAAAGCTAGTTGTTTCAATATATAAAAATCTTCTTTTTCTCATTCTCTCTAACCTCTCTCTTCTTTCTCTCTCTAAAACAACTCAATCTTTCTTTATTTTTTTTCTTGGTTCGATTCGTGGTTCATAATATGAAGTGAAAGTGTAAATCGGGTTCCTACAATTGGCATCAGAGCCTACGTGGATTAGT
>BQNB010039637.1:0-17500 GCA_026074375.1 Tanacetum coccineum
ATTGATCAGCTTCATGCTTACTTGGGACAACATGAATTTCATGCAAATAAAGTTTGTTTAATGCATGAACGCAACTCAGATCCGCTTGCTTTGGTTGCAACCCATCAGATGACCCAGTCTCCTTATCAAACTCATCAGAACTCATACCAAAACTCTTAATTTCAACCACAAGTTTTACTATATCAGTCTCCATATTATGGATCACATTATCAATCTCAACAATACTCAAACAATCATTCATCAACACCTCTTTCAATCACTTATCTATCTAATGATTATCAATCATCAGTTCACCATAATGTTTATTCTCCACCATCATCCATCCCTCAACTGGAATATGCTCCCACAGTTAACCAACAACAACAACAATCTAAATTTCCTCAACTAGACTTAGGTCTAAATGTTCCAGTGTTCAAGCAAGGTCACGATCCCATTGATGCTATCAACCATATGATTTCATTCATATCAGCTATCGTCACCTCTCGCTATCCTACTACCAACAACCAGTTGAGGAATTTGTCAAACCCTAGGTAACAAGTTACCATTAATGTTGGAAGAGTGACCTTACAACCAGTACAGGGGAGCCAAATTTATTTTGCTACGGGGACAAGTACGACCTACACTTTAGGAGCAAGTAGAAGCAATACTAGGAAACAAAGGACTATTATTTGTTAAAACTGTAAAGGGGAAGGACACATGTCCAAAAAGGAAACAGGATGATTCGTGATTTAAGGATAAAGTGTTACTGGTACAAGCTCAAGCTAATGGTCAAATTCTACATGAGGAGGAACTAGCATTTTTGGCAGATCTGGGAACAACAGAAGTTCAAGCCACATAGACTGTCATTACTCACAATGTTGCTTATCAAGCCGATGATTTGGATGCATATGACTCTGATTGTGATGAACTCAACACCGCCAAAGTTGCTCTCATGGCAAATTTATCTCATTATGGTTTAGATGCTCTCACTGAGGTATACAATCCTGATAATGTGGATAACCATATGATTAATCAAGGTGTGCAGGTGATACCATCTTTTGAACAGTCGAATGTTGTGAACTATTCAGAGAATGAAATAACCAGTGATAACAATATCATTCCTTATTCTCAGTATGTAAAAGAATCACAACAGGTAACTATTCAGAATTCTAGCTCATTTACACAACAAGATGTACTGATATTATCTGTGATTGAATAACTGAAAACCCAAATAGTTAATTGTACCAAGATAAATCTGGACAATAAAAGTGTTAATAATACTTTAACTACTGAGCTTAAAAGATATAAGCAACAAGTTAAAGTTTTGAAAGAAGGATAAAATGTTGATTTAAAGAGTAAAGATAATGTTTCAGATTCATGTGAACAGTCTGTAGAAATTGATCATCTTAAACAAACTCTTTCAGAATATGTAAATGAAAAGGAATCTTTAATGCAAACAGATACTTTTCTCAAAAATGATTTTAAGAGAAAAAAATCTAGGAACATTGATAAAGAGATTGCTTTAGAAAAGAAGATCAAACAGTTGGATAATATTGTTTTTAAAAGAGATCAATCTGCACAAAATGTTCACATGTTGACGAAACCTCAGTTTTTCTATGATCATACCACTAAACAAGCTCTAGGTTTTCAAAATCCTTTCTATCTGAAGAAAACTCAACAGTTGGAACCAAAGCTTAATGATGGTAATGTCATTAAGAATACTAGTGCTATTGTGATTCCTGACTCTGAAGAGACCATTATGCTTGCTGAAGAAAGTCGTTCAAAAATGCTTTTAAAACAACAGGATCCAATGATGTTAGAAAAGAAAGTTAATACTACACCAGTCGATTATGTTGCTCTTAACCAACTTTCTCAAGATTTTGAAACACGATTTCTTCCACAAACTAAATTATCTGCTGAACAAGCCTTTTGGTCTCAGAATTCTATAAATTCTTCAGATCTGAATCCTTCTTGTAGACCCACCAAAGTTGAGGTTTCAAAAGAACTTCCTAAAGTCAGCATGGTAAATACGAGTTTGAAGAAACTTAAACACCATCTTGCTGGCTTTGACGTGGTTGTCAAAGAAAGAACCACGGCCATAGCTATTACTGAAGGCTCGTAGGGGTTTGAACATACAAAAGCTTGTTTTAGGGATGAAATAATTCCATTTGTAAAAGCTCTGAAGGACTTATTTAATACATTCGATCAATATTTGATTGATGAACTTTCTGAAGTCCAAAATGTCTTTCATCAAATGGAACATGCTGTAGAACAACATCGTTTAGAGTTAAAAACGTTTAAAGTTAAAATGAATCAAGTTTTAAATGAAAATGAACGACTCTTGGAACAAGTCATCAACAATGATATAGTGAACATAATTATGAATTCGACTGTGAATAATGCTTATGTGAATGTGCATGAATGTGAAAAGTGTCTCAAACTTAAGACTGAGCTTCTCAACAAAAAGGATTTCATTGAAAAATAGACTTACGATAAACTGTTTAGAAGATTTACCACTCTTGAAAAACATTGCATCTCTTTAGAAGTTGATACTCAACTTAATCAGGAAAATTTTCAAATAGAAAATTTTGTTTCAAATCAAAGTGCTCCAAGTTTTGATCAATATTTTAAACTAAATGAATTGAAAGCTTAGTCCCAAGAGAAAGACACGGTCATAAAGAAGTTGAAAGAGAGAATTAAATCTCTAAGTGAAAATATGAATGAGGATAAGGTCAAGAAGGACATAGAAGAGATTGAAACGATAAATATTGAATTGGATCATATGGTGTCAAAACGTATTGCTGAAAATGAACATTTGAAACAGACCTATAAATAACTCTATGACTCAATCAAACCAACACGAATTCAATCAAAAGAACAATGTGATGCTTTAGTTAGTCAAGTCAATCAAAAGTCTCTAGAAATCTCTGATTTAAATGTAAGTCTTCAGGAAAAAGATTTGGTCATTACAGCTCTCAAGGATGAATTAAGGAAACTTAAAGGAAAAAATATAGCTGATAATATTAGTACCAAACACATTATTGCTCCAGAAATGCTTAAGATTGATGTGGAATATTTAAACCCTAGATTGTTGCACAATAGGTCAGCTCACTCTAATTACCTTAAGCACACTCAGGAAGAAGCTGCGATTCTTAGAGAAATAGTGGAATAAGGAAAAGTACAAAATCCTCTAAATAATTTCTTAGTCTCTACTTGTAAGTATACAAAACAAATTCAGGAGTTGCTTATAATAATCGAACAAACCTGCCCTAGCATCAACAATTCTGGTGACAAATTAGTGGTTGTCACCCCAAAGAACAAGGACAAAAGAGTTAGATTCATTGAGCCTGTCACATCCTCAGAAAACACACACCCTAAAACAGATTCATCCTCAAACCTAGTTTCTAACAAAACTGTGTTGTCTTCTATAGGAGTAAGACCATCTACTAGTGCTAGCGGGTCACAGCCTTCAGGCAATACAAAGAAAGATAAGATTCAGCGAACACGAAGTAGTACTCAAAAGAATAAAGTAGAAGCCCACCTTAGGACAGTTAAATATAGTTTGAAAAATAAGAATTCTTTGGTTGAACCTAAAGGAAATGCAAATGTACAGCATTCCAAGCTTAATGCGAATTCTGAACTTCTATGTGTTAAGTGTAATGTTTGCATGCTTTCTGGTAATCATGATTTGTGTGTTCTTGAATTTATTAATGATGTAAATGCTCGTAATAAATCTAAATATGTTAAGAAAAGTTCAAAGAGAAAAGTTTGGATACCAACAGGAAAAGTGTTCACAAATATTGGATACATTTGGAGACCTACTTGTCGGACCTTCACTATAGTAGGAAATCAGTGCCCTTTAACTAGGATTACCACGACTATTAAAGTGCCTCTTAGGAAACCAACTACTCTAGAAAGTGATACATATAAGCCTGTAGTATCATTGGTTTACTCAAGGAAACCTAAGAAATCTAAAACTAATGTTCCCATTAGTAAACCTAAGAATATTAAATCTCTATCTGCTAACAAAAAGGAACCTAGAAAATCTTAGGGATCCATAGTTTCTGATGTTCCATCTTCCTCTCTTGATGAATGCAAGTCGTCCAAATTGTTCTCTGGTATTTGGACTCTGGCTACTCCAAGCATATGACCGGAGATCGCTCTCAGCTCACCAATTTCGCCAATTAATTTTTGGGTATAGTCAAATTTGGAAATGATCACGTAGCAAAGATATTAGGATATAGTGATTATCAGATTAGGAATGTTATGATTTCAAGGGTTTACTACGCAAAAGGACTTTGACATAACTTATTCTTCGTTGGGCAATTCTATGATTCAAACCTTGAAGTTGCTTTTCGTCAACACACCTGCTTCATTCATAATCTAGAAGGTGTTGATCTATTGACTGGATCTTGAGGCAACAATCTGTATACTCTGTCTCTTGGAGATATGATGGTGTCCTCTCCTAATGTCTTTTGTCAAAGGCCTTAAAGACTAAGTCCTAGCTATGGCACCGATATCTGTCTCATCTGAACTTTGGTACAATCAACCATTTAGCTAGACACGGTCTTGTTCGAGGTCTCCTTAAGCTAAAATTTGAAAAGGAACATCTGTTCTGCTTGTGCAATGGGCAAAAGCAAGAAGAAACCCCACAAACCTAAATCTGAAGACACCAACCAAGAAAAACTCAATCTTTTGCACATGGATCTTTGTGGACCAATACGTGTCGTAACTGTTAATGGAAGAAGTACATCCTCGTCATTGTCAATGATTACTCTCGATTTACATGGGTAAGGTGCTTAAGGTCAAAAGATGAAGCTCTAGATTTCATAATCAAGTTTTTCAAGATGATCCAAGTGCGACTTAAAGTACCTGTCTGACGAATCAGAACAGATAATGGAACTAAATTTGTTAATCAAACTTTGCGTAAATATTATAAGAAGGTTGGCATCTCTCATGAAGCATATGTTGCTCGCTCTCCACAACAAAATGGTGTCGTTGAAAGACGTAATCGTACGCTAATTGAAGCTGCCCGCACAATGTTGATTTATGCAAAAGATCCGTTATTCCTATGGACAGAAGCAGTTGCTACCGCATGTTACACCTAAAATCGTTCCATCATACGTCTTCATCACGGCAAAACACGATAGAACTAAAACACGTGATAGTTCTTGGATCATTTATAGCTCGAGGTTGTTTAAACCTCAGCTAGGATGAATAACAATGATAATAACATGCAGCAGAATAAGAACAAATCAAAGTTATTCTAACAAGGTTTTTCATTATTATCTTCTCTACAATGACTACTACAAGCCTCAATTCTACCTTGACCAATAGTAGAATGTGTTATCTAAACTATAACAAGGAATCAAAGATCCTTGAGGCTAAACCAACCAAACCTAGGCGTCTCCTTAGAGAACTTGACACCTAGAACACACATACACTTTTCTGGTGTTTACATACTTGACACACAGAAAATAACACGACCTATATCTCTTTATATAATAGAGATATTTGGTTTACAAAGGATAAGTATTAGGAAATAAACAAATCTTCCTAACTTTTTTAATTATCTTCTAGGAAATCTTCTGTAATCTTCCATCTTTTGAAAAATTCCTCATTTGTCTTTTAAGTCCTTCATCTTTCATATGTTTTGTCTTATCAACTTAAATATAATTCCTAACAATCTTCCCCTATTTGATAATGACAAAACCATATAAGCACAAACTTTCCCTGAAGCTAATATATATATATGAAAGAATAAGGATCCATGCAATTCCACCAAGGATTTGTAAGTTGCATATCTTCTTTGTAAATCTTCTTCCCCTTTTTGTCATAATCAAATAAGGGACTAAAGTATACAACTTTGATTTCGACAACCACAAACCACTATCACACTTCTAATCCAGCCTTCCAATCAACTCAAATTACCCTCCATGACGCGCCTTAAGATATATGAACTTGAGCAGTAGAAACTTAAACTAGCAGTCGTAATAATGACTAGCAGTAGTAAAAACCTTCACCTCATGTGGTGCATGTAAATGGTTAAACATTTTAACAATAAGCTTCCCTTGAAACCCATATGTTAACCATTTCTTGAATATTCAATTTTGTAGGCTCTATGTAATGATTACTAATGAAGAAAACTAAGTATAACGAACTTGATGCTGAAGTAGAATAACCCAAACTTGTGTCTTATGTCTTGTACTATCCATGTGACTCCAAACTTATAAATAAATTTGTTAGATATAAGTAGATCGCAACATCTTGACAAAATCCTCATCTTCTATGAGACACATAACCAAAGTGATAGCAAATGTGAGCATTGAGGACCATAAGAAAAATCACACACCTTTGCTAGATTCTGACAAGTCTTCGTCACACCGTTGTAAAGCACGAACAAGTTATCTTAAAAATGTAACACCCACTTTAAGATATGATAAGAACACAAACCTGTGAAACTCCACTTCAACTTCAAATAGGTGATAAACAATCTTCTTCGTAACCAATTCAAACAATAAATCCAAAACTAGCCATATAACATTTAAAATCCTGTTCCAATCGAGATCCAATCCTGTGTGTGTTATCCAATATGGAACACAGCTAGCAGTAGTATCTTTTAAGCCCAAGCAATAGTAACTACTTTTAATCGAACAGTAGTAACTGCTTAAATTTACCCAAGCAACAGAAACTTAATACTGGCAGCACTAAAAATATACTAGCGGTATTAATCATACTAGCAGCACTAAGTATAAACTAGCAACATTAACCTTTAGTGATAGCAACATTAACATGAACTGGCAGCACTAATCTTTCTTTGGCAGCATTAACCAGTTACTTGGCAGTATTAACATCTCCTAGCAGTACTAACTTACATAAGCAACACTAATAATCATAAGCAGCAACACTAACCTTCAAAGATAAGGCTAGCAGTATTAACTCTGGTTACTACTGTTGTAACATTCCGTATTTAAGGTCACTATTTTTCTCGAGCTTTATTTCTATTTTTATTTTTATGCAAAGTCATTAGTTTTACGTTTACCCGATTTGGTAAAAATTTCCCGTTCTTAGCTTTAAGTGAGCCGTATTTAGGAATCTATTCCGTCTTCGTGCCTTAAGTGGTTTAATATTCTCATAATACTCCCCGATGATTATAATTTACATCATTGTCATTTTCCGTTATGTTTCGCGTTTACGTAAATTTCTTGCTTAAAACTCGCGGTTTACCTTAAACCTTACCTTTTATTTAACTAAATTTTTCACCACACTTTTAAATTAAATACACAAATGAAAATAAAAAAAATCATAATAACCCTATATCTAGGCCATATGGCCGGTTATATACTCACACACACAACACAATTCAATTTTTCCATAAAAACCTCATTATTATTTCACTTCTCCATACATGCAACATTATAAAAAAACCATTCATTTCCAAAAAAAAACCTTCTCCTCCTCCCGTGTGTTTGTTTCTGCCGTACACCATTCTACCACCACCACTCTCACAAAAACTTTCTACTCATTTTTATTATCTTATCATCATCCTAAGGCTTCTTGCAAAGTTTGGTGAAATTTCTTGAAGATTTGAAGAAGTTGTTGATGTTTTATTGAAAGGTTTTTATTGGGGTTTTGTTAAGGCAAATATTAGTGACATCTTAGAGGGTTAGAAGCATTTTAAATTTTGGTGTTGGGTCTTCTTTGGTCCAAAATCAGCCATCAACTAAGAAGGGTGTTTTTGTTTTTGATTCTCTAGCCTAAATCAACTCCTAGTAAGATCTTCTCTTTATTTTTAATTTTTCTTTTGTTTTTGAATCATGAAAATGGATGATGGATTCTGGAAATATTGAGTTTTTGAGTTTATGATTGTGTTCAATAATTAGTTATGGCATTGTGTTATGATTTAAAGGGAACAAAATAATGTTTGGATTGATTCTAGAGAGGGTTTATGGGACTGTTTGTATATCAGTAGCAAAACATGGGTTTATCTCAAACTTTTTTGGCCTATAGCCTCCTGGTAAATTTAATAAATGGATATATATAGGTCTTAGCATTATGGGATAGTTGGATGCCTAACCAATTCCTCCGGATGAGGAAGTTATGGCCGTTTTACGGAAACTAGTCGAATCTGGATAGTTGTTTGGAAAACGGATTTAACCACTAAAGTTTTCCACAAAGTTCTGAATTTTAAAGCATGGGTCAGTAGTAAACACATTAATATAACTTCTCCAATTGGAATCACTTTGATTGCTATCATGGTTTGGGATTTATGATCATTTTCGTAAAGGGTAAAATTTTTGGAAATAATCTGGTTTGAGTAGTCAGGGGTAAAAGAGTCTTCTACTATGGTTCTGAAACTTTGTAGATAGCGAGCCTTACATTTTTGAAAACTATACTCGAATGGCTTTCCAGGAGTGAAAGACTAATATTTAGAACATTTGTGAGCTAGGAGTTTTGAGTTCATCAAGTCAAGTTAAAATCAGAAACTGAGTTCTTACGTCTAGTCCCAAAGTTTAAAAACGTTTAGTACACCTTGATAAAATAAGAATTAAAAGCCAAAACTTAGTAGAGGTTTATTTAACTATGAGACCAGATCATAAGTCATTTTGGGAGTAAAAATAAAATGGGAAAGTTCGAATGCAATGCCATACATATTTTAGGAACATGTCTCGTGACCACTTGTTTTATTTTACGTATTGTTTCTTTTCATCGTACTAAGTCACATCACGTCTTTTAGGAGGTGCTTAGGAGTACTTCCCGCTCGTTCGAGACTCGTCACACTTCTGATCTAATTATTCTCTCGTGAGTTCATAGCCTCGCCTTTCTACTTATAAATGTTTTATAAACCTCGCGAGGGAGATACATGCTAGTTTTATAAATTGAACACAAGTGATTTTCGGTATGCTGGACCCGATTGTGAACTAATTGCATAAGTACCTATTGCAAAAAGGCCCCTAATTCCATGCACTGTTAATTAACTATGATGGGTGAGCGCTAGTACATTAAGTAGATCTATTGGGCCGTGACTGCACTCTCTGGGGTTGTGACATCCATGGCGCGATCACCCCTAATGGACATTTTGTATTGAGAATTTCTTTAGGTATATTGCAATATTACCTAGTTGTGGGGCAAATAATTACATATTTATAATATGTTGGTTAACGTTTCAGTGGCATGAGCTTAATGCATTAGTGATTATAACTTGTTTGATCCACAAGTTTTCGATGATTAAAAATACTTGTGTTCACTCTTTATTTCATATAAACTCTATGGATTCACTCAACGTTTTCGTTGACTTTTTAGCATGTTTTATCTCAGGTAATCAAGGTTGATGGCTTGGAGAGGCGAATGGAGTTTAGCGCGAAATGTTTTGACTAAACTTGTTTTTGGTTCCATTCATTGAAAACACTTTGTGTTATGGTTTTTTTAAAGTTAAAACTTATGTTATGATGTTGTATGGTGACGATCTTGTGGACAAATTTTCGACTCTGATCTTACATGAATGGGACAATGTTATGTTTTAAACGTCTCTTTTGAGTCGTTCTTTATATTCTTATGTTGTTGTGCTATGACTTAACACCCAAACTGTTGGTTCCGCTGCAAGTAAATTTGGGGGTGTTAAAGATTGGTATTAGAGCTTAAGGTTATAGAGAACTAGGTCGTTTTTCAAAAACCTAAACTATAACTTTTTTTTTTCGCACGCTAAGACTCTCCTGGCCCTCGTCCAAGTCAAGCTTATGATTCCTATTTAAGTACTTATGCACGATTCGGGTGCATTGCTATTAAAATATTTATATGATATATTAAGATATATATCGATTATCATGCTTATTCGAAAAGCATTAAAAAATTATTGGCTTTAATTACATAAAAATGTAATTCATATACATAAAAAATATTATCATTCATATTTGGTTTATTATCGATCATCACGTTCGTTCATGGAGCATCGTTATGCATTTGCATATTTACATAAGTTATTATTCATATAATATTTTTTCTATAGTGACCTTATGTAATTATTTTTGTGTGATTTACAGATTATCATGGAAAACCTACCTCCTCCTAATCATGTTGCGGATCTTCCCGAAGATGATCCGGAAGAGCAACCTGAACTCGCGCCCGAGCCTGACCATTTAAATGGATTCACACTTTACCAAAATCCTCAACCAGAGGGTAACATAAATGGATGGATACTCGAAGATGATGAAGAAGAAGAAGAGGAAGAAGATCAAGAGATAAAATAAGAGATGGAGGAAGAAAATGATGATGATGATGATGATGCCGAAGTCATCAACCCTTATGAGGAGGCTGATCCCCTCAACCTACCACCACCAGACTCAGACACCGAGTCCGAGGATATGGCAGTTGCTCCTACTCCTGTTGATCATGAGCAGGAGGCTAAGGCTGATACTGTTGGTACCATCACTAGGGTACCATATTATGTGCGCCCATTCTCGGGTACCTTCTATGTGGGTAGTGGATCTTCTTGGCAGGTTTTTGCCCCTGGCCCTATAGGAAGGGATGTCAACACTCTACATAGCAAGGTCAAGGGCCTTGCTCAGCAAATGGTTAACCGAGCTAACACTGAACACTCAACCCTAAAAAGGCTCAGTGTGATGGATTGATATTTGGCAGACTTCAACACTGATTTATGGAGTGAAATTAAGGGTCAGCATGCGCTCAGGCAGAGTGTGTGTACATTGGAAGATCAAATTTGAGAGTTAGTGCAGGGAGACAGAGAAGAAAATAAGAAGTTGAAGACGATGTTAGAATCTACTCAAAGGGATTTTGATTGCTTGTCATGGCACCACCATAATCTGAGGCAGTGGTCCTTTGAGGTTCAGTGGCACCTACACCCGTTCAGACATTATCGTGAAAGACCATATGTTACACCTACTGCTCCAGTAGCTCTTGTTGCTCATGATGACCCTGATGATCCTTCTGTCCGTCCTACTTGTCGTCCTCGACGCGATGATCCCTATGTCATGGTTAGAGATGCTATCGCTAGAGATAAGGGCGATGATGCTGCTACTACTAGTGACCCACAGCCGTCACAACCACCTGGATCCCCACGTTATCATTTGTAGTATAGGATCATTGTAGTCTCTTGATTTTGCTATCATTAAACCGGGCATGTCGGTTTATAGACTTGGTACTTATGATTGTAATGACTTTGGTCATGTTTTGGTAAAACAATGCAACCTTGTACTATCTTTTGTGATGGATGAAGAATTACTATCCTTGATTATCTATATGATGTGTTGTGATCTCTTTTGGACTTTGATTGTTTATACATGTTGTGATTTCTTTTCCTTTGTATGTTTTTTATTATTGAATTCATGTTGTGATTAGATTATTTGTACACATTATGACTACATAATTGTATAAGTACTCGCCATGATTTCTTTTATGTCATGACAGAATCATGCCTCCAAAAAGAAGAACCCAAACTAATCCTCAACCTACCTTGACCCGAATCGATTTTGCGATGAAACACTCATATTTAAATGATGACACATGTTTCAGTATTGACGTTATCGATGAAATCATAGAAGAAAATTTCGATGCTCTTCTCAAAAAAGGAAGTAAAATCCTTTATTCCATCGAAGGAACTATTCTCGAAAAAACTCTTTGCTGAAATCGATGAATTCATGGCAATGACGCCGATGAAAAACTTAAATCTACTCCGAAACCTAAGAACCACCATTTCGTAAAATCACCTTTAACCACCGATTATAAAATATCAATCAAGACATCTTTGATAACTCCTTCAGGATCTTGAATTAAAACCTCTTCCTGATAACTTAGAATATGTATTTCTTAGAGAAACCTATTTTCCTTCAGTAATATATATCATTAAAGCTTCTAAGCAATATAAAAATAAGGCTCTCTCTGTTTTTAAAGACTACAAGCAAGCCTTTGCTTGGAAATAACAGACATTCTTAGAATCTTGTTCTGTCTTTTTGTAAACCTAAAAATTTCAACTCCTAGATGAAAAGAAGCCACTCGTTCAGAAACAAAAACGATTAAATCCAAATATGCAAGAAGTTGTTAAAAAAGAAATCGTCAAACTTCTCGATACTTGTATCATTTATCTAATCACCGATAGCCGTTGGGTAAGTCCCATTCACTGTGCACCCAAAAAAGGTGGTATCACAGTTGTGACAAACGAAAAAGATGAACTTGTACCAACAAGAACCATTACAGGTTGGGAGTTTGCAATTAATTATGGTAAAACTCAATGAAGCACCGCAAAGGACCACTGTTCTTTTCCATTTTTGGATCATTGTTAGAAATACTCGTAGGAAATAAATACTTCCGTTCCCTCAATGGTTTTCTCGATATTTTCAAATACCAAAACGATCTATGGACCCAAGATAATAACACCTCACATGCCCTTTTAGGACTTACGCTTACAAGCGAATGCCTTTCAGTCTATGTAATGCTCCCGCTACTTTTCAAAGGTGCATGTTAGCTATCTTTCATGACATGATCAAAGAATCCGTGGAAGTATTCATGGATGATTTTTTTATCTTTGGAAACTCTTTCGATAACTGTTTAAAAAACCTCGATAAAATGCTTCAGCGTTGCAAAGACGCAAATCTTGTCCTTAACTGGGAAAAAATTCAACTTATGGTTAAAGAAGTAATTGTGCTCGGACACAAAGTTTCCAGTGAAGGCCTTGAAGTTAACAAAGCCAAAATCAAGTTTAATCTCTAAACTTCCACCATCTACTAATGTAAAAGGCATTAGAAGTTTTCTAGGACATGCCGGTTTTTACCGACGTTTCATCAAAGACTTCTCAAAAATTACCCGTCCTCTAACTAAATTGCTTGAAAAAGATACTCCATTTGAATTCAATGACGAATGTCATAAAGCATTCAATACATTAAAAGAAAAACTCACATGTACTCTTGTGATCGTGAGCCCAAACTGGAATCTTCCATTTGAGCTTATGTGTGATGCAAGTGATTTCGTAGTTGAAATCTTAAGACGGCAAAATGATATTGAAAACACTTTCACCCCAATCTATTTTGGCAAGTAAAACCCTTTAACTGCAGCTCACATAATATACGGTTACTGAAAAAGAACTGATGGCTGTAGTCTTTGCATTCGACAAATTTCGACCCTATCTGATATTATCCAAAACAATTGTCTACACCGATCACTCAGCTCTAAGATAACTCCCGTTCAAGAAGCCAAGATGCTAATAACGTCTGCTTATTAAACATTGGATTATACTATTGCACGAATTTGATATCGAAATTAAGGACAAAAAAGGTACAAAAATGTTGGTTGATGGCGTAACCCTGTATCTCGGATTGATAATGATGAGTCAAGTGGTAACAAGTGAGTCGACGATTACTTTCTTGGAGAACTCTATGGAAATAACCACAAATGACACACCATGGTTCACAGACTTTGCAAACTATTTGGTGGGTGATGTTATACCTAAAGGGATGACGTACCAACAAAAGAACAAATTCTTCTCTGACCTCAAAAACTACTATTAGGAAGATCCTTACCTTTTCAAAGTATGTTCAGACAATAAGACACCGTGTCTCAGGACCAGAAACTGTATACCATTTTTAATCAATGTAATCTAGCCAAAATTTTCAACTCATATTTTATGAAAAATCTTTAAAATCTAATAAATATGCTTTTCTTTCTAGAAACTAAAAAATTTATACTCTTAGTAAGGAAAATCCAACCGGATTGACACTATAACTAGCACAAAACCAGTCCACTAAATTGTGTGAATTTAAACCTTAACAATTCAGGTATCCACCTTTGATACCTAAGATAATTTTTACCTTTAGCTTGTTCGAGTTAAGGTTTGAATGTAATTGCAAGTGTCTCATCCGTCGTTATGGCTGTTTATTGTAATTTGTTGCTTTTTCTAGAGCATTAGTATCGGTTGAAAATTATATGAGTGAGCCGGTCATTAGTAGCTTCAGAACTTGTGCTTGATTATCATTTACTAGACCGCAGTGAGGTTAATTTATAGACAAAATCATATGATAAAAGGTAAAATAAATCCCATGTAACTCTTGTATCTACAGCACACTCCCTTTTACTGTTATCCTGCTGAAGTATCCAAAGTTGAAGAAAAATGCTCAAAGAAAGATGTTTTGTGCCTGCCTTAGTAAGCGTTTGGTATAAAAAAAGAGAATAAAAGTTCAAAGTATAATCCTAAGTTTGGCATATGGAACCGATACATGTTATTCACCCTCGTCATTATCACATTTTGCCTCTTTGTGATTTTTGTATAGGTGCTCACGCCGCAACGGGCATGTTTATGTGTCTTGTATAAGCCTATGATAGCTATTTATATTATGTTTGTGAAATTGAGTGACCTCAAAATATAAACCCTATCTGAGTGGCTTGAGTGAATATAAATCAAACACATTCCCTATGTGAGGTGCTTTGTTATATGTCTATGCCTGAAAAGATGGAAAAATTAGTAAACACTTGTTTAAATCTAAATTTTCTCCACGTCATGATAAATGATCTTGTTTTCTTGCTTTAGTTGCTTGAGGGCAAGCAATAACTAAGCGTGGAGGGATTTGATAACGCCTAAATTATACATGTTTTGACGGCTTTTTTGTATATATTTTATCATGTCTCGTAAACTTTTGATACTTAATAGCATGAAATATGTGCAGGTTCACTTGAAGACTTCCCGAGCTTAAAATGATCAAAGAACAAGTGTTTATACTCATTGGAAGACAAGTTAGAAGAAAAGAAGGGGCTAAAGCTAAAAATACAAAGAAGTACGCCGCACATTTATTTATGTGCGCCGCACTTCCTATCAAGTTAGAGAATTAAATGAAGACAACATTAACTCACCAAGTACGCCGCACATTTCAGAATGTACGTCGCACTTCTCAACAAGCATTAATGAAGTTTAAACCGACATAGGTAAAGTATGCCGCACATGTTAGAATATGCGCCGCACTTTCACCCTTTTTCAGCCTTTAAATATAGACGAATTTTCAAGCCATTGGAGATATCTCACACATTCTTCATCTCATCAATCTCTCAAATATCCTCCTAAATCCCTATATTTAAAGACGAAGAACGAAGAACACCATCATAGTATTTAGTGAATAAAGGTTGTAGTAATATTCGATACTTGTAACGGGTGGAGTTTAATCCTTATTTTTACCCGAGCATAGTATGTTTCTTGTTTCTTCATTTTATTTTGTTATGAACTTCGTAGCCATGAGAGGCTAAATCTCTCATGACTACTCAGTGATGTTAATATAATGATTAAGCATTTAGTATAATTGCGGTCTTTTTAATCTTAAGCTTATGTTGAAATCCTATCGTATCTTATCTTATCAACTTTGATTGTATACTCATAGCGGTATAGGTCGGAAGACCCGTTGTGAACTATATAGTTTTAAAGACTTATCTATGGTCTTTATCGTTTGAAAGGAGAAATCCGCTTACGTTATTTGATAAAGAAAACAGATTTGATATAATAGTAACTAAGAGTGACACATTTGATCGAGTTAACTAGATATAAGTCTTAAGATAAAATAAGTTAATTTGGGAAAACGTTTTCTGATGAAAAACCCTTTTTATAAGTTAAAGTCCTAAATCTGAGATCATAATTAGCACCGTTGCTTAGGAATTATATGAAGCTATCCGAGTAGTCATCTTTATCATTATTGAATTCAGCGCCATTTATCTTAAAATTTCTAAAGTTTATATTAACTGTGATTATTTGAACACAAATCAAATCCCTATGGACGACCTGGTCTTACCTAAGATATTATACTACATACGTGGGGTTATACCTTTACCCGGTGTGTTTTCATTTAATAAATCGGTAATTTCAGTCTTATAAATTTAAAGCTTTTTAAACACATCAAAGTTTTTGGCGTCGTTGATGGACCATGTTTTGAACGCATTTGTTGAAACTCTCGCTCGAACTCATTTACACGCCTTGCTGTGTCCGATATGTTAATCAACATTCTTGGTTCGTAAAATGTTTTCGATTCAAAGAGACATGTCAGGAAGATTGTTTTTTGTTTTTTTTGAAAATTTTCTTATTTTATATTTTGTTTTTCTAGGTTTTATATTTTTCTATTTTCTTTTTGTTGGTTTTATATTTTTTTTTCTTTTTCAAAATTTTTTATAAATAAAAAATAAAGAGATAATTAATAAAAATATTTACAAATCGAGTTTCATTAGCAGTGACAGTTGATTAGCTTTAGAGTGGAGTCGGATGAAGTTTTGAAATCCATGTTGTTGTTGACGTTTATTGGATGCATCTGTAGTAGAGTGACAGCGGAAAAACTTTAAAACTACTTGATTTTCTCCATTGAATATTCGTCGACAAAGAACCGAATATCAAATCCAGCTCATTTGACGTTGTTACTGTCTCAGCTGCTTGATGAACTTCTGTTGACATTGTGGACCGGGGTCAGAACTGACGTGATCTGACGCCATTTTTCTGTATCATCATCTGTGAATCCACTTTGACAATGGTTTCTGAGATATCAGCTTTTTCAGCAACCATACTCTGAGATTTTCCTTGTTGACATTACATAAGGTACCTGCACTTAAATCAAGACTTTGTTCCTTCTGAACATTGATTGATGTACCTGCACTTACATCCAGAGTTTGTTTGCATTCATGAATATTAGTGATATCTACATTTGAACAATGTGGGGGTTCACTGTCAACCTTGCTTGTGCAAGAGTCGAATAACTTTCCTGTAGGAATCCACCTAAGACCAACAGATTTGAAAAATTCTACCAGTGGGTTTCCACTTAAGATAGAGATTGGGAGGAACACACACTCCCCACACACGATTGTTTTCTCATAATACAGCGGAAGTAATTATTGGAAAAAATTTGTTCCGGTAAAGATCTGCCTACCAGGTTTCTGAGTATGACTCTTTTGATCTACGGGTTTGTTACTGTTTCTAGTCTTATGGGATTGAATCTTAGCACGTGAATTTACTTCCTTCAGGAGTTTTGTTATACAAGCATCATGATTTGCATTTAAAGAACACGATATGGACATTGTTGAACTAACCAAAATTGTTTGGAATTGTGAAAGAACTAGAACTCTTAGAGTGATCTGCTTTGGGCACAGCCATTATCGTAACGCGAGTACTCTTAGATACATGCAAACTCCTAGATGTTTGATTGTTGCTCCTAGGTTTTGGTTTGCTACCATCAGCAGTGCTTTAAAATCTAGCAAAAGGCATCACACTAGTTTTTTGAGTTCCTATCTCTTTCTTGTGTCTTTTTCCTAGCTTCATCTAGATAGTGATTATGAACCATGTCATTTGAACTAAATCTTGGCATGTTCTTATAAACTATTCCTAAATTAGCTAGATGAAATCATGTGATCAGGTTTTGCAAAGGCGGATTTTGTTTTCTTAGGCAAATAATGTTGAGTGACTGGTTTTGACAAATTCTTATTCACATCAACTTGGGAGGCAAACCGTTGTTTTGACATTTGAGCCCTTTCAGATTTAAACGCATTCGGTTGTCTA
>BQNB010039637.1:25000-42386 GCA_026074375.1 Tanacetum coccineum
CTCGTTCCTAAGTATATTCTAGACCTTGCCTTGAATTCCATCGAACTTTGACAATGGGAATTCTACTTTGCTTGAGCTGTTTCACTTCTCGGTCCATGATCTCTATTGGTTCTTCAATACAGTGCAATTTGTCGTCAAGTTGGATCTCTTCAAGTGGGACAACCAAGTTTTCATCCACCAGGCATTTCTTGAGATTCGAAACATGGAAGGTGTTATGAATTCCACGGAGTTTATCAGGAAAGCTCTAGCTTGTATGCCATGTGACCAATTCTTTCCCTATGATTTTGAATGGCCCCCATGACGGGACACAACTTACCATGTTTCCCAAAGCGAATTACGCCCTTCCAAGGCGATACCTTTAACATGACCATATCACCCACTTGAAATTCCATCGGTTTGCGTCTAACATCCGCATAACTTTTCTGACGGCTTTTGGCAGTTAGAAACAGATTCTGATTTTGAAGAAATCTTTTCTTTGTCTCTCGAACCAATATCGGAGGCCAGTGTAGTTGGCTATCTCCAACTTCAACTCTAGCAAACGGCGATCTACACATTCGCCCATATAAAAGCTTCAAATGGCGGCAGCCTTGATGCTCGCAATGATAAACTGTTTATTTGTAGAGAAGAAATTCGACCAAAAGTAAGTATCGACCCAGCTACTACCAAAATCAATTACGCATGCTCGTAACATGACCCCAGCGTTGAATAGTTCTCTCACTTGGTCAACTGTCTCTGGGTGGTAAGCCGTCTCATATCCAGTTGGTTCCCAACTCTTCTTGCAGTGATTTCCAAAATCTCAGATTTAACAAGCTGTCTCTATCAGAGATAAATGACTATGTATGCCATGCATTTCATACAATTTCCTTTAAGTATAATTGGGCGAGTTTTTCTATGCAGTCATGTCTTCCTTATTGGCAAGAAATATGCAATTTGGTTTAAAATCGGGTCAACAATAACCCCAGATGGGAGTCATAACCACTTGACGTTCTTGGAAGTCCTGAGACGAAATCCCACATTATTTTCTCGCTTTCCACTCTGGATTCAGGTATTGAGTAGACAACAACAACAACAACAACAACAACAACCAGAGAAATTACCGGAACAACAACCGCCACAACCAGAACAACAATCAAAGACATAGGAATGCTAGGGCTCTGACCACTACTCAAAATGCGGGAGCAAACCAAACTGGGGTTGCTTCCAAATGTAACCGTTATGGGATATATCATTTTGATCAGTGCCTACCAAAGTGAACAATTGTGGAAAAATGGGACACAAGGAAAAGGACTGCAGAAGCAGGAATGTGGCTTCTGGTACCAATGCTCGACCAGCTGTAGTTTGTTATGAATGTGGTGAGAGAGGCCACAAGAGCAATGCATGCCCAAAGAAAGCTGATCAACAAGGTGGAAACGTGCGAGGTCAAGCGTATGTCATCCGTGATGCCAAAAACAACCAGGGCCCGAATGTCGTGACTGGTACATTCTTATTGAATAATTGTTATGTTACAATACTGTTTGATTCGGGAGCGGATAAAAGTTTTGTGGATGTTAGATTTTGCCATTTACTAGATATTAAACCAGCCAAATTAAATACTAGTTACGAAGTTGAACTAGTCGACGGAAAAGTGGTATGCACCAACACTGTTCTGAAGGGTTGTACTCTGAATTTACTTGACCACTTGTTTGACATTGATCTCATGCCAATAGAGTTGGGTACGTTCGATGTAATAATTGGAATGGATTGGTTGGTAGAACGCGATGCCGTCATCGTGTGTGGTAAGAAGGAGGTACATGTGCCTTACAAGAACAAGACGTTAGTTGTTAAGGGTGATAGTGGTGCATCACGATTAAAAGTGATATCCTGCATTAAAGCAAGAAAATACATAGAAAGGGGATCCCAGTTGTTCTTAGCTCAAGTGACAGAGAAAGAACCGTCAAAGAAACAGTTGCAAGACGTGCCAGTGATTTGTAACTTTCCTGAGGTGTTTCCTGATGATTTTCCAGGACTCCCACCACCTCGACAAGTTGAATTTAGAATTGAGCTTGTGCCCGGAGCCGCACCTGTCGCGCGTGCACCATACCGTTTGGCACCGTCTGAATTGAAAGAATTGTCAGACCAATTGAAGGAATTACTAGAGAAAGGGTTTATTCGCCCGAGCTCTTCACCTTAGGGAGCTCCAGTGTTGTTCGTTAAGAAGAAGGACAGATCATTTCGTATGTGCATCGATTATCGCGAGCTAAATAAGATGACAGTCAAGAATCGGTATCCACTCCCAAGGATTGATGACCTGTTTGATCAACTTCAAGGTTCCAGCGTATACTCAAAGATCGATCTGCGGTCTAGTTATCACCAACTCCGAATTAGAGAAGAAGATATCTCCATTATGGCTTTTCAAACTAGCTACGGTCACTATGAATTTCAAGTTATGCCGTTTGGTCTAACTAAAGCTCATGTGGTATTCATGGATCTAATGAATAGAGTGTGCAAGCCATACCTCGATAAATTTATGATCGTATTCATTGATGACATACTTATCTACTCCAAGAATAAAGAAGAGCACGAAAAACATTTGAAGATCATTTTGGAGTTACTCAAGAAAGAGCAATTGTACGCCAAATTCTCGAAGTGCGATTTCTGGCTTGAGTCGGTATAATTTCTCGGTCACGTGATCAACAATAAAGGTGTTCACGTGGATCCTGCGAAGGTTGAGGCTATCCGAATTTGGTCTGCACTAACAATATCGACAGAAGTAAGACAATTTTTGGGTTTAGCCGGATATTACCGAAGATTCATCAAGGGTTTTTCGTTAATTTCCAAGCCTCTAACTAAATTAACCCAGAAGAACAAAAAGTATGAATGGGGTACAGAAGAAGATGAAGCATTCCAGACTTTGAAGCAGAAGTTATGCTCCGCTCCTATCCTAGCCTTGCCTGAGGGAACTGAGAACTTCATTGTATACTGTAATGCGTCACACAAGGGTTATGGAGATGTTCTGATGCAGAGGGAAAAGGTGATTGCGTATGCCTCTCGACAACTGAAGAAGCATGAGGAAAACTACACGACCCATGATTTAGAACTGGGTGCTGTAGTGTTTGCACTTAGACTCTGGAGACATTATTTGTATGGTACTAAGTGTACTGTGTACACAGATCATAAGAGTCTACAGTACATTCTGGATCAAAAGGAACTCAACATGAGACAGCGGCGATGGATTGAACTTTTGAGTGACTATGATTGTGAAATCCGTTACCATTCTGGTAAGGCTAACGTAGTGGCCGACGCCCTGAGTCGAAAGGACAGAGAACCAATAAGGGTTAGATCTTTAGTAATGAAGGTACACACCAATTTACCTGAGAGAATACTCAATGCTCAGACTGAGGCGATGAAAGAGGAAAACGTGAAAGCTAAAAATCTTGGAAGGCTGATCAAGCTGATATTTGAGACCCGTTCTGATGGAATCCAATGCTTTGAAGGGCGAATTTGGTTACCGTTGTTTGGGGATTACGGGATTTGATCATGCATGAATCGTATAAATCTAAATATTCCATTCACCCGGGGTCAGACAAGATGTACCAAGACTTAAAGAAGCTTTATTGATGGCCGAACATGAAAGCTGAGATCGCCACCTATGTCAGTAAATGTCTGACCTGTACCAAGGTAAAGGCTGAGCACCAAAAGCCATCCGATCTACTCCAACAACTTGAAATCCCAGAGTGGAAGTGGGAGAAAATAACCATTGATTTCGTCTCAGGACTTCCAAGAACGGCAAGTGGTTATGACTCCATCTAGGTTATTATTGATCGATTAACCAAATTTGCTCATTTCTTGCCGATAAAGAAGACTGACAGCATAGAAAAACTCGCCCAATTATACTTAAAGGAAATTATATGTAAGCATGGCGTACCTACGTCAATTATCTCTGATAGAGACAGTTTGTTTACATCAAGATTTTGGAAATCACTGCAAGAAGCGATGGGAACCCAACTGGATATGAGCACCGCTTACCACCCAAAGACAGATGGTCAAAGCGAGAGAACTATTCAGACACTTAAGGATATGTTACGAGCATGCGTAATTGATTTTGGTAGTAGCTGGGATCGACACTTACCATTGGTCAAATTCTCCTACAATAACAGTTATCATGCGAGCATCAAGGCTGCGCCATTTGAAGCTTTATATGGGCGAAAGTGTAGATCGCCAGTTTGCTGGAGTGAGGTTGGAGATAGCCAACTCACTGGCCCAGAATTGGTCCGAGAGACAACAGAAATGATTGTTCAAATCAAGAATCGGTTGATAACTGCCAGAAGCCGTCAGAAAAGTTATGCGGATGTCAGACGCAAACTAATGGAATTTCAAGTGGGTGATATGGTCATGTTAAAGGTATCGCCTTGGAAGGGCGTAATTCGCTTTGGGAAACGTGGTAAGTTGAGTCCACGGTACATTGGGCCATTCAAAATCATAGAAAGAATTGGTCCCGTGGCATACAAGCTGGAGCTTCCTGATAAACTCCGTGGAATTCATAGCACCTTCCATGTTTCGAATCTCAAGAAATGTATGGCGGATGAAAACTTGGTTATCCCACTTGAAGAGATCCAACTTGACGACAAATTGCACTTTATTAAAGAACCAGTAGAAGTCATGGACCGCGAAGTGAAGCAGCTCAAGCAAAGTTGAATTCCCATTGTCAAAGTTCAATGAAATTCAAGGCGAGGTCTGGAATACACTTGGGAACGAGAAGATTTCTTCAAAAGAAATTACCCTTATCTTTTCTTGAGTAATCAAAAGACAAGAAAGAGGAATCGAGCACCGGGACGGCGCTCCCGTAAGTAGGGGAGGATGTAACATTCCGTATTTAAGGTCACTATTTATTCCGAACTTTATTTCTATTTTTATTTTAAGCAAAGTCATTAATTTTACGTTTACCCGATTTGGTAAAAATTTCCCGTTCTCAGCTTTAAGTGAGCCGTATTTAGGAATCTATTCCGTCTTCGTGCCTTAAGTGGTTTAATATTCTCATAATACTCCCCGATGATTATAATTTACACCATTGTCATTTTCCGTTGTGTTTCGCGTTTACGTAAATTTCTTGCTTAAAACTCGCGTTTTACCTTAAACCTTACCTTTTATTTAACTAATACTTACTCTACACTTTAAATTAAATACACAACAATAAAAAAAAACATATTACTTTCCTATTAATAGGCCTATGGCCGGTTATACACTTACACACACAAACCAATTACCACTTTTTTTCATTTACCATAAAACCTACTCATTTCTTCTTTTTTCCCTATAACATGCAAATCTCAACTTTTCTCTTCCTCCTCTCTTCTCCTTGAGGCTGCCGAATATACCACCTCCACCACCATCATCTTACAAAATTTTTCTTCTCCTTTTTACCATCACAACATCATCCTTGAGTTGCTTGCAAAGTTTGGTAGATTTTCTTGAAGTTTTGAAGAAGTTATTGAAGTTTTAATGGAAGGTTTTAATCAAGACTAGGTTGGATCTTGGACCATTGTTATTTAGGGTGTATTGAACCCTTGTGAGTCAAGATTTAGGGTGTTGGAGTGGGTCTAACTCAGCCCCAATCAAGAAAGAAGTGTTTGTTGGTTTTGATTTTCTTGTCTAAATCATTTTCTAGTAAGGTTACTTCTTGATCTTTGATTTTTCTTTTACTTTTGATCCATGAAAATGGATGTTTAATTCTGGAAATGCATGTTTATATGATGTATGAGTTGTGTTTAAGAGCTTGGTATGGCATTGCATGTGATTGGTTAGAGTTAGGATTGATGTTTGGATGGGTTTTAGAGTAAATAATTGGGACTATTTTGAAACAGTAGCAAAAACGTGTTATAGCAGAAATATTTTGGCTTGGAGCCTATGATTAAATTACATGTCTGGATAGATATATGTCTTGGCATCATAGGATAGTTTGATGCCCAACCAACTCCTTGGGATGAGGGAGTTATTGTCAAAATAAGAAAATAGGTCAAATCTGGAACCTATGAGTAGAAAACGAGTTAAACCTAGTTTTTTGCATAAAAGGTTAGGTTTTAAAGATTGGGTCAGTGTTAGACATCTTAAGGAAGCTATAGCAATTGGCCTCACCTTCATTGCTATCATGGTTTAGGAATTATGGCCATTTCCGTAAAGGGTAAATTTTTTGGAAACTTTCTGTTTTGGGTAACCAGGGGTAAAACAGTCTTTTCACATAGTTATGAAACTTTGTAGATTATGAGTCTTACATTTTTGGAACATAGACATAAATAGCTTTCCAGGAGTGAAAGCCTCACATTTAAAACATTTATGATCTAGGAGTTATGAGTCCATAAAGTTGAGTCAAAATCAGAAACTGAGTTTTTACGTCTAGTCTCAAAATTTAAAAACGCATAGTACACTTTGA
Organism: Tanacetum coccineum; assembly: GCA_026074375.1. Classification (NCBI taxonomy): domain Eukaryota; kingdom Viridiplantae; phylum Streptophyta; class Magnoliopsida; order Asterales; family Asteraceae; genus Tanacetum; species Tanacetum coccineum. Next base: position 31,407 of record BQNB010039637.1, read on the forward strand.
TAAAATAAGAATTAAAAGCCAAAACTTAGTAGGTGATCATTAACCTATAAGACCAATCACAGTCATTTTGGATTAAAAAGGATTTGGGGAGTTCGAGTGTAATGCCATGCTTATCTCGAAACAACAATCTCAATATCACTTGTTTTTTTTTTCTCTTGTTTCTTTTACGTACAAGTTCGCGTCACGTATTTAGGAGGTGCTTAGAGTACGTCCCGCATCGTTCGTGACTCTCACACTTCTGATCTATTGTTCTCTCGGTGATTCATACCTCGGCCTTTCTACTTATAAATGTTTTATAAACCCCGCGAGGGAGATTCATGCTACTTTTATAATTGAAACACAAGTGATTTTCCAGTAGCTGGACCCATTGTGAACTACATTGAATCAGTACCTAATTGCAAAAAGGCCCCTAATATCATCACTTAATTACCTATGGAAGGGTGAGCGCTAGTACATTAAGTAGATCTATTGTGCCGTGACTGCCACTGTTTGGGTTATGAACATCCATGGCATAACACTCCCTAAAGACTTTTTAGTATTAGAATTTCTTTATGTAAATTGCAATATTACCTAGTTGCGGGGCAAATGATTACATATTTATAATATGTTGGTTAACATTTCAGTGGCATGAGCTTAATGCATTAGTGATTATAACTAGTTTGATCCACAAGTTTGCGATGATTAAAAATACTTGTGTTCACTCTTAATTTCATATAAATTCTAAGATTCCACACAACGTTTTCGTTGAAATATTAGCATTTTTATCTAGGGTAATCAGGGTTGATGGCTTGAGTGGCGAATGAGTTTAGCGCGAAATGTTTTAACTAAACTTGTTTTGGTTCCATTCATAAAACACTTTGTGTTATGGTTTTAAAATTTATGTCTGTAATGTTGTATGGTGACGATCTTGTGGATAAATTTTCGACTCTGATCTTACATGAATGGGACAATGTTATGTTTTAAACGTCTCTTTTGAGTCGTTCTTTATATTCTTATGTTGTTGTGCTATGACTTAACACCCAAACTGTTGGTTCCGCTGCGAAATAAATTTGGGGGTGTTAAAGATTGGTAACAAACCTAAGTTTATAGATAACAATGTCGTTAGTTTCAAAAACCTAAACTATAACTTTTTTTCTTTCGCGCGCTAAGACTCCTCGTGGCCCTCGTCCAAGTCAAGCTTATGATTCCTATTTAAGTACTTATGCACGTTTCGGGTGCATTGCTATTAAAATATTTATATGATAAATATTATGATATATTAAGATATATATCGATTACCATGCTTATTCAAAAAGCATTGAAAAATTATTTGCTTTAATTACATAAAAATGTAATTCATATACATAACAAATATTATCATTCATATTTGGTTTATTATCGATCATCACGTTCGTTCATGGAGCATCGTCATGCATTTGCATATTTGCATAAGTTATTATTCATATAATATTTTTTTATATAGTGACCTTATGTAATTATTTTGCGTGATTTACAGATTATCATGGCAAACCTACCTCCTCCTAATCATGTTGCGGATCTTCCCGAAGACGATCCGGAAGAGCAACCTGAACTCGCGCCCGAGCCCGACCATTTAAATGGATTTGCACTTCACCAAAATCCTCAACCAGAGGGTAACATGAATGGATGGATACTCGAAGATGATGAAGAAGAAGAAGAGGAAGAAGATCCAGAGATGGAAGAAGAAATGGAGGAAGAAAATGATGATGATGATGCTGAGGTCATCAACCCTTATGAGGAGGCTGATCCCCTCAACCTACCACCACCAGATTCAGACACCGAGTCTGAGGATATGGCAGTTGCTCCTACTCCTGATGATCATGAGCAGGAGGCTGAGGCTGATACTGTTGGTACCATCACTAGGGTACCATATTCTGTGCGCCCATTCTCGGGTACCGTCTATGTGGGTACTGGACCTTCTCGGCAGGTTTTTGCTCCTGGCCCTACAGGAAGGGATGTCAACACTCTACATCGCCAGGTCAAGGGCCTTACTCAACAAATGGTTGACCAGGCTAACACTGAACACTCAACCCTGAAAAGGCTCAAAGTGATGGATAAATATTTGGCAGAATTCGACAGTGATTTAAGAAGTGAAATTAAGGGTCAACATGCACTCAGGCAGAGTGTGTGTACGTTGGAGGATCAAGTTCGAGATTAGTAAAGAGAGACCGAGAAGAAAATAAGAAATTGAAGACAATGTTAGAGTCTACTCAAAGGGATTTTGATCGCTTGTCATGGCACCACCATAATCTGAGACAGTGGTCCTTTGAGGTTCAGTGGCACCTACACCCGTTGAGACATTATCGTGAAAGACCATATGTGGCACCTACTGCTCCAGTGGCTCCTGTTGATCGTACTGACCCTGATGATCCTTCTCCCTGTCCTACTCGTCGTCCTCGACACGATGATCCCTATGTCATGGTTAGAGATGCTGCCGCTAGAAATGAGGGTGATGATGCTGCTACTACTAGTGACCCACAGCCGTCACAGCCATCTGGATCCCCATGTTATCATCTGTAGTGAAGGATCATTGTAGTCTCTTTATTTTGCTATCACTAAACCGGGCATGTCGGTTTATAGACTTGGTACTTATGATTGTAATGACTTTGGTCATGTTTTGGTAAAACAATGCAACCTTGTATTATCTTTTGTGATGGACGAAGAATTACTATCCTTGATTATCTATATGATGTGTTGTTATCTCTTTTGGGCTTTGATTATATATACATGTGTGATTGTTCTATTTTCCTTGGAATTGATTGCTTATACATGTTATAGTTATACCATTGTTTGAATACTCATTGAGTTTTCTTCATGATATGACAGAATCATGCCGCCAAGAATGATGACCCAAGCCGCCATTGAGAAGCTTGTTTCTGATAGGGTTGCTGCAGCACTTGCTGAAGATCGTGCTACAAGAGAAAATACTAATGGAGCCGGTGAACCCGGCGGTAATATCGGGGGAAATGCTCAAGGTCAAGGTGGGGCACCACCTGCTCGTGAATGTACATACTCAAGTTTCATAAAATGTAACCCCACTAGTTTCCACGGCAACGAAGGTGCTGTTGAGTTAAGCCGTTGGTTCGAGAAAACGGAAAGTGTTTTTAGCATCAGTGAATGTGCAGAAAGAAACAAGGTAAAGTTTGCCGCAGCTACACTTCAGGGTCGAGCCCTGACATGGTGGAACTCTCAAGTCGCCACTTTGGGGCTTGAGGTGGTTAATGCAAAGTCTTGGAATGATATGAAAATAATGATGAGAGAGGAATTTTGTCCGCCAGAAGAGATACAAAGAATGGAGGTTGAACTGTGGAACTTGAGGGTGAAAGATTCCAATATTGCTGCTTACACCCAAAGGTTCAATGAATTGATCCTGCTATGCCCGGAAATGGTTCCGAGCGAAAAGAAGAAAGTGGAGGCATACGTACGTGGTTTGCCTGAAAACATTAAAGGAGAAACAACTTCTTCTAGACCTATTGTTCTTAATGAAGCTGTCCGAATGGCTCATACCTTAATGGAGCAGAAGTTACAAGCCAAGGCTGAAAGAATTGCTGAGAGCAACAAGAGAAAATGGGAGAACAACAACAACAACAACAACAACAACAACAACCGGGGAAATTACCGAAACAACAACCGCCATAACCAGAACAACAATCAAAGACATGGAAATGCTAGGGCTCTGACCACTAATCAAAATGCGGGAACAAACCAAACTGGGGTTGCTTCCAAATGTAACCGTTGTGGGATATGTCATTTTGGTCAGTGCCCACCAAAGTGCTACAAATGTGGAAAATAGGACACAAGGAAAAAGATTACAGAAGCAGGAATGTGGCTTCTGGTTCTAATGCTCGATCAACTGTTGTTTGTTATGAATGTGGTGAAAGAGGCCACAAGAGCAATGCATGCCCAAAGAGAGCCGATCGACAAGGTGGAGATATGCGAGGTCAAGCGTATGTCATTTGTGATGCCGAACACAACCAGGGCTCGAATGTCGTGACTGGTACGTTCTTATTGAATAATCGTTATGTTACAATACTGTTCGATTCGGGAGCGGATAAAAGTTTTATGGATGTTAGACTTAGCCATTTACTAGATATTAAACCAGCCAAATTAAATACTAGTTACGAAGTCGAACTAGCCGACGGGAAAGTGGTATGCACCAACACTGTTCTGAAGGGTTGTACTCTGAATTTACTTAACCACCTATTTGACATTGATCTCATGCCAATAGAGTTGGGTACATTCGATGTAATAATTAGAATGGATTGGTTGGTAGAACGCGATGCCGTCATCGTGTGTGGTAAGAAGGAAGTACATGTGCCTTACAAGAACAAGACATTAGTTGTTAAGGGTGATAGTGGTGCATCACGATTGAAGGTGATATCCTGCATTAAAGCCAGAAAATACATAGAAAGAGGATCCCAGTTGTTCTTAGCTCAAGTGACAGAGAAAGAACCGTCAAAGAAACAGTTGCAAGATGTGCCAGTGATTCGCAACTTTCCTGAGGTGTTTCCAGATGACTTGCCAGGACTCCCACCATCTCGACAAGTCGAGTTTAGAATTGAGCTTGTGCCCGGTGCTGCACCTGTCGCGCGTGCACCATACCGTTTGGCACCGTCTGAATTGAAAGAATTATCGGATCAATTGAAGGAACTATTAGAGAAAGGGTTTATTCGCCCGAGCTCTTCACCTTGGGGAGCTCCAGTGTTGTTCGTTAAGAAGAAGGACGGATCATTCCGTATGTGCATCGATTATCGCGAGCTAAATAAGTTGACAGTCAAGAATCGGTATCCACTTCCGAGGATTGACGACCTGTTTGATCAACTTCAAGGTTCCAGCATATACTCGAAGATCGATCTGCGGTCTGGTTATCACCAACTCCGAATTAGAGAAGAAGATATCCCTATTACAGCTTTTCGGACTAGGTACGGTCACTATGAATTTCAAGTAATGCCGTTTGGTCTAACCAACGCCCCTGCGGTATTCATGGACCTAATGAATCGAGTGTGCAAGCCATACCTCGACAAATTTGTGATCGTATTCATTGATGACATACTTATCTACTCCAAGAATAAAGAAGAGCACGAAGAACATTTGAAGATCATTTTAGAGCTACTCAAGAAAGAGCAATTGTACGCCAAATTCTCGAAGTGCGATTTCTGGCTTGAGTCGGTACAATTTCTCGGTCACGTGATCAACAATAAAGGTGTTCACGTGGATCCTGCGAAGGTTGAGGCTATCCGAAATTGGTCTGCACCGACAACACCGAAGGAAGTCAGACAATTTTTGGGTTTAGCCGGATATTACCGAAGATTCATCGAGGGTTTTTCGTTAATTTCCAAGCCTCTAACTAAATTGACCCAGAAGAACAAAAAGTACGAATGGGGTACGGAAGAAGAAATGTAATGAATGGGGTACAGAAGCGAAGATGAGGCATTCAAACCTTGAAGCAGAAGTTATGTTTCTACCCTATCCTAGTCTTGTCCTGAGTGGAACTGAAAACTCTCGTTTGTACTGCTATGGTGCGTCGCACAAAGGTTATGGAGTTGTTCTGATGCAGAGGGAAAAGGTGATAGCATATGCCTCTCGACAACTGAAGAAACATGAGGAAAACTACACGACCCATGATTTAGAACTGGGTGTTGTAGTGTTTGCACTTAGACTCTGGAGGCACTATTTGTAATGAGTACTATAGTGTTACTGTGTACCAGATTCATAAAATCACAGTACATTCTAGATCAAAAAGAGCTCAACATGAGACAGCGGCGATGGATTGAACTTTTAAGTGACTATGATTGCGAAATCCGTTACCATCCTGGTAAGGCCAACGTGGTGGCCGATGCCCTAAGTCTTGGTCTTACAAGAGGCTCTCTGTTGCTTGCCTTTAAGACAAGCAACACATGTTTGGTCATTCTCAAATCCTTTTAAGGGCAGATCTCTTACCAGATTTTCTTTGACAAGTTTATTAATATTCTTAAAATTTATATGACCAAGCCTTCTATGTTCCTATATTTAGCCACACATTTCTTTAGATGTAGCCTTTGCAACTAACAAGTTAAACTATCTTTAGGAACTATGTTTGTTTCATATCAAAACTGTAAAACAAGTTATCCCTGTCTAAGGAATTTTAAGAAGTATCTGATTTTCAATCAGGCAACTTAAATATTAGAGACATACAAGACATTTCGAGTCAGTAAAAAGAACATAGTTCTTTTGTCACACATTTATAGAGACACACACGAGGATCCCTTAACCATTGACACAAAGATCAACATCATCAAAATCAAGATTAATAGATATATAAAAGTAACTTTGCCAGTAAATTCAGCCTCATATAGGTCTCCTCAACCAAAAGAAACAAAACCTCATACAAAGATCCCCCCCCCCCCTAAGAAACTAGAAAGCATGGGCTAAAGATACATACCAGTACATTAGCCATGAGCATCCACTATCAACAAAAGCCTATTATCATTTAGGATTGTTGAATTCCATCAGTATAACAAAACATATGAAGTTAGAATTCTTTGGGGACCCAAGCCATTACTGACTTGGATCTGCTTGTGTATCCAATGTCATTATATTTGTTAGAAACCAGTAATGTGACCTCGCATCTTCTGTTGATGTATGAATGATGTTGTCTTTCTCATAATCTCCTGCTGATCTCTATGGCTGAGATAGCTAAAACATCATTAAATCTGCTTGCCCTGACAGTATTAACTAGTTGATCTAAAATGAGCGCACCAGAGTTATAAATTTTAATCTTTGATTAAAAACACCATTTTTTAATGACGTTCTGTTGTAAAAGAGGCCTGTGGAACGAGATTGATTGTGCATGATTTTTGAAAAATAAGTCCTTGGTCTAAGCACAATTGAGTTGTTGATTTGGGCTCGAGCAGTGTATAAAAAGTGGCCCCCCCCCCCCCCCCCTAACAGTAAATTAAATAGACCTAGCATTACTAAAAGAAAGTCTACTAGTGTTAACAAACCTAGACAGTATTAACAGGCCTTGAGCAGTATTAAAAGATTTTAGGCCAGTCTTCATTAAGACTGCTCTTGGAGCCATATGCTTGTGTGCACTAGGATGAGAGGTTTTAGAATAGTAGTCATTATCCTTTTTGTTATAATTATTTCCACTTACTATTCTTTTCCTCTGTTGGTTAGGACAGCTGTATTGAATGTGATCAAAACTTCCACAGATAAAACATGCTTTGTTATTAAATACAAAGTTACATCCTAACTGATTGGATTTTTTTAACCATTCTCGTTTCCTTTGTGTTTTCCCCTAGGTCTTTGTGACAGTACATCTCAGCATAACTCACTGGCTTTCTAACTGTTTTTTACTATTTTAGCAGCTGTAAGGAATAACAGTTTTTCTTCTTTAACCACAACAGGAGACACAACTCATCCTCATCATCTGAACACCCAATCCTTAATAATGGGAGCATCATTATTTTTCCTAACTGGTTTTTCTATTTGATTGACAGACTCTACATGATTAGCAGGATAGAAAAACTTTTCTTTCCAATCTTTGTCAACCTTAAGTGGAGACTCAAAAGATCTAGTTTTAGTATCAGTCATTTGATGTTGTTCCAAAGAGTCATCAATATTCTCCTTAGAATTATCTGACTCTTTATCACAACCAGTGGTAGGCTTTAAACTAGAATCCCTAAGGACCATACTCAATTAACCTCAAGGTTCATTGATTCTTCACGACCTGAATAAGAATAAGTCTAAAAGTTGTTTGTCATATTAAGAATCAAGGATGAGGTAAGGGACATCTTTATAATAACCTACTCCTTTCTTGCTTTTGTCAGTAAATCGAACCTTCTAAACATTTCATTAAAGTCTTAGCAATTTAACCCCCCAAAAAAATCAAACTTTTTGCAATCTTAAAATTCAACTCCCACCTTTTCTTGTTTAACCTTAAGTAATCCTAACTCATATTCTTTAGAACCTACACTTCTTTTAAGTAGAGCAATTTCCTCAGAGAAAAGAACTTCATGTTCTCTATATTTAACAATTTGACCTTCTAAAGTTGCTAAACCTCTTTTGTATGTAGCTGCTTTAAAATCAGTATCACTTAATTTAACAAGCAAATCATCATACTGTTTCTTTAGAGCTTCATAGTTTTTTAGACAATTTTTTGAACAAGATTTATCATTTTTTACCTCAGAATCTGAGAATGCCATGAAAGCCATGTTTGCCTGAATCTCTTCCTCTGCCATGTTACTCCAATCAAAGCCAACACCATCTATAAAACACATTGCCTTTTCAAAAGCATCTTCAATCTTTATAGTCTTTGTTGAGCTACCTTGATTCCAATTTCTGTTATCTTACTCCTAGGTGCTACTGCCATTCCTGGCAAATGTCCCATATTTAATGGTCAGTTTAAAACATTCTACCTTTGATTTATCATATCCAGCAGTATTGCTTCCATCAATGATGATTTTCCTTCCAGTTCTCTAATAGAACTTTTTCTTGCCCATCATAGCTTAAAAAAAAAAACAAAGTAAGTGTCCATATTCCCCTTTTAAAAAATCCATTTCTTCTAAATCATCCTCATGAGAAATTTGCTCAAGGTCTTCATGAACTAGTTGAACACCCTTTTTGGTGAGTGGATAAGAAAGGCATATATTGTGGCATCACTAAAGCTAGCAGTACAAATTTCAGTACTGACAGTATTAACCTTTGTGGTAGCAGTACTAACTTCAGGGTTAACATTATTAATATTATTAGTACTGCTTGCACCTGAAGTAGTTACAAATGCCAAGTTTTTATCATTATTGTGCTGCACCAACAGATTTTTTTAACCTTTTTTCTGTTCAACAATTTTAAATTGTTGTACAGATCATCTAAACCCATAGTATCAAAATCAGGTTTGATTCATCCAAACCTACAACAGTGTATCCCCATTCAGAAAGTAAGGACTCCTTTAAAAAATTTACATTAGATCTCTATTCTGGAGGAGTAACCACACCATAATTTTCGAATCTACTAACAAGCTTTTGAAGCGTGTTAAAGATAGAATCAAGTGATTCTGAGTTTGAAGCACTAAAGCTTTCATACTGTTGTTTCAACAGAGCCTTTTGTGTCTTCTTTGTTGCTTCATTGCCTCCAAATCGAGCCTTAATTGCAGCAAACATTGATTGAGCATCAACATACTAGTCGAAGGTAAGTTGATGTTCATTGGGCAGTGCCATGAGCAGTAGACTTCTTGCCTAGAATTTAATAAAAATAAGGTGGAGAAAACAGCTTATCAAATAAGCTATTAAATAAGCTAAAACAGCTTATTAAGCAAAATAGCTAAAAACGTGGTTAACTAATTAATTGTGCAAGGGAATAACGAAAATGTCCCAAGGGCATGGTGTTAGCAGAGTGTGGTGTTAAAAACATTTGGTGAGTGGGGTTGAGGTCCTGAGTTCGAGCCCTACTCACTTGGGGCTTCCCCTACTCCCAAATGTTTTTATTTGCCATTTTTTTTACAACTTTTAGATAAGCTAAAAATAAGCAACTTTTGTAAAGACACTTTTTTTGTTGATCACACGCCTTGATCGATTCTTTACGTAGTAAAGTGTTTGTTACCTTGGATGAATCCAAAATAACAATAGATGAGACTTTGTTTGTATATCAAAGTGTATGCGGAATCTACACTTTGATACTCTAGAAGTATTTAGCAATGGAACAGTACCAACAATGAATATATCACAAACTGCTTCAATATTAGTGATAATACGAGTACTCTTGATAGTACTAGGGTTACAAACCTTGAAGTTATTACAATCTTTCTCTAAGGTGTATTCGTCTATGTATGTGTATGCGTATATAAAACCTTAACCTAGGATCTCCTTTTATACACCACAAGGAGTCCTTTACAAGATAACTATCAATCATAATCACATACAAATCTTCCTAAAATATAAAAGATATACATTCCTTATTTATCTCCATGCATTCTTATCTCTAAGTCAGTAGCTTTGACCATCAGCAGTGTTAATCATTCTTCTAGCAGTATTAACTAACTCTGGCAGTACTAAGTATGTACTGGCAGTACTAACTCCAATAGTACTTTTAGTTATACATTGGCAGTATTAACTCTTATGAAGATTTATTCCCAACAATCCTCCCCTAAACTTATGATTTATCTTTAAATCCCAAGTTTCTTCTAGATTAAATCTTCTTGTCTTTTGATGATGATTCTTTCAAACACTCTTTTACTTCTGCACTTGAGATCTTATAAACCTTAGAAGTTCAAAAACATATGAACTCTCATGATCAACCTTTAATTTCTTTTTCAACATCTTGGAAATCAACTCTTGACTTAGAGGGTATTTCTTCTTTGTCAGCATATGTATAGCTATACCATTCTGCATCAGTAAAATGTGAATACCACAAAAATCATATAAACTCCAGCTTATCACATTATATTCATGCTGATTCTTTCATATTTCATCTTCTTCATCTGGCTCAAATAAAGTGTGCAGATCTCCCCAAAGCATCAATTCATATCCTTCAGGTCTTGAAGCACTATACCTTTCTTTGACTAATCTGTACAATTCCTCTACATCATGTCTATCAAAGTCTTCAAGCATCTCACTCAAAACCTTATAGTTCTTGGAACTGCCATCTCCTCTGAAGATTTGATAATACATGAAATTTTCTATCAAACTGTAAGTCTTCCAATCCACAATTAGATACTTTGTTGAGAGAGATTCAACATCTTCTGCAACATATTCTCTTGGAATGATATCTAAAAACCCTTTGAGTTCTTCCTTCTCAGCATCTTCTTCCAACTTTTGTCTCTTAACAGTCCTTCTTTTTCTTGGAAGAGATTTCTTTCTTTTTACTCCAGGTTCTTTAACAACTTCTTTCATTTCTTCTTGTGTATCAACATCTTCTTCTTCAATCTTTTCAAGAGACTTTTCAGGAGACTTCATCTTTTCAGGACCATGCTCCATAGGCTCAATG
>BQNB010039638.1:3099-47932 GCA_026074375.1 Tanacetum coccineum
AAACAGTAACAAACCCGTAGATCAAAAGAGTCATACTCAGAAACCTGGTAGGCAGATCTTTATAGGACATAGGTTTTCTCCTAATACGACTTTCGCTGTGTATGAGAAAACATCTTAGGTAGAATTTTCGAATTTGTTGGTCTTAGGTGGATTCCTACAGGAAAGTTATTCGACTCTTGCACAAGCAAGGATGACAGTGAATCCACACATGGTTCAAATGTAGATATCCCCAATATTCATGAATGAAAACAAACTCTGAATGTAAGTACAGGTACATCAATTAATGTTCAGAAGGAACAAAGTCTTGATTTAAGTGCAAGTACCTTATGTAATGTTAACAAGGCAAAACTCAGAGTATGGTTGCTGAAAAAGCTGATATCTCAAAAACCATTGTCAAAGTGGATTCACAGATGATGATACAGTAAAATGACGTTTGAACAAAATGGTTCAAGCCTCGCACCACAATGTCAACAGAAGTTCATCAAGCAGCTAAGACAGTAACAACGTCAAATGAGCTAGATGTGCTATTCGGTCCTTTGTTTGGCGAATATTTCAATGGAGAAAATCAAGTTGTTTTAAAGTCTTCCGCTGTCACTACTACTGATGCATCAAATAAACGTCAACAACAATCTTATTCAACTTCATCCACTTCCACTCTAGCTACAACTGTCACTGCTAATGGAAATTTTGATTTGTAAATATTTTTATTCTCTCTTTATTTTTGATTTATACAAATTTTGAAAAAGAAAATAGAAAAATATAAAACCTAAATAAATAAAAAACAAAATACAAAATCAGAATTTTTTTCAAAAATACCAAAAAGAATCTTCTCGACATGTCTCTTGGAATCGATAACATGACATCAATAACATTTACGTTACTAGAAATGTTGATTAACAAACGACACGGGGTTTAAATGAAGTTAAGCAAGAGTTTTCACCATATAACCAACATTTCCTATACTCAATTATTTTAATTATACTTTAACAATTCAATCATAACTCGTTCTCTCATACCACTTGTCCTATCCTCAACCTATAACCACACCCCCACTCCTCTCTAAAACACATTAAAAAAAACCCACTAATCCACCAAAAACCCCCCTCCAAACCCATACCACCCCAATACACCCACAACCCAAATCCCCCCCCCCCCCCCCCCCCCCAAAAACCCCCCCCCCCCCCCCCCCCCCCCCCCCCCAATACCCTTAATTTTTAAAATCCCCCCCCCTTTTTCCCTTCCCCCCCCCCACCCAATTTTTTTTTTACCCTCCTTCTGTTATTTTCATAAAAATTGGTATTTGTTAAAAATAGGTGTTTCTACACTCCTTCCTCGAATGATTTTTAAAGAATTGTTGTACATAGAATGTCTTTTTATGTGATTCAATTTATGAGGGGGAGCTTTTTAAAACAAGCATTTTAATGTGTTGGTATACAATCTATAAATGTCAATTTTATGTATCCAAACACATTTTGTGAAATTAAAATGTGGAAACTTATAATGTCAATTATTAATATACATTGTTCACTAAGGCATCTCACTCCGTCTTCAACATTTTGTGGTGTCATATCAATTTTTCATTCCAATGTCAAGTTTTAATAAATATTGGTATCCCACATATACTGTTGAAGGGGAGCTATCCGGAAAATGAATTCATGCAATATCGTAGTATAATTTTTCTCCCCATGGAATTTTTCATGTCAAATTTTAATCAATTGGTATTTCAAATACTAAGTGTTTTATTATTTAAAATAAGGGGAGAAAATGTGATTAAAATATGATATAGAAGAATGTATCTTTATGGACTCTAAGTGAAAACTCTTTTTGCATTGCTAAACCAAAGTTTCATCTCGGAGCACATGTGTAGGGGGGTATTTGAAAATAACAATGTCAGAAAATGGTTTTATGGTTCGATCTCTATACCCAACAACCTATTAATTTCACGACGATTCTGAAGTCATAAGGTGGTTAGGTTAGGAATAAGTCCTACGATCCAACCAGAACCGGAGGGATCTACCCAAGGACAATCCATAGTTAGAAATAGCAGTCCTTAGGTATGATTGGAGATGAATGTGTATAAGGGAAGAATGCCGACTAAGATTGAGCTAACACTGGAACAATCACAACAAGGTGTTAGTAATGACGTCTTGGTAAGCATTGAAGGGGTTGAAGAATGAAAAAGAAATGTATGGATAAAGGGTGAAAAGAAAGAGTTAATCCAACACTTAGGCAAAACCGGGCAATACTAATCTATCAAAATCACAATGATGATTGTTGATATTGAAGAAAGCCGTCATGTACCCAGTGATGCAATGCACACTAACCCTTCCCAGCCATTCGAGTTTCTCTCAAAAGAAACTTGTCTCATTTGTCACGGAGATACACATGTTATCTATTAACATCTCACTCCAAGATTGTTAATATTGAATAGTGACAGTATGCTCCAACCTCGTTTTACTAAAACAAAAAGGGGGCACAAAACGATCTAGAGCCAGGAGTGATCAAAGTATAAAATCTCATTAGGAGACAATGTCAAAATACTCTGGCTGAACACCATAAAGTTCATACGTTGTAACAAATGAGTCCTATGATTATCCTTGAGATCTTGCCAGAACATCAGTGATACTTAAAGTTTTCAATCAGGTGAAGATGGACAATCCTGCTTGAGCCAACATCACCAAGCTCTTGGTAGGTGACTTGCAAGATTCTATATGAATCGAGCTTGTGCTAACTGGATATCAATTTGGTCCAGTAAATGAATTGACGACTAAATCAGAAAGATAGTAACTGTCTAATTCACTTTTACCGTGTTGTCTGCTTTAAGACGTTCCGGTAATGAGAACTAGCAAGATGGTGAATCTGTTACTTATGTGTTAGAAGAGCCTACGCTTTGAGCTGGAAACCCTGTCAAGGAGATTCTTTGAATCTACCTGATCACAGGTATAGTATTTATACTATAAAATGAGAAACCGAAGGTTAATGCAACCAAACTCAAGATGAATGACAAAGCCATATTCATCTTTTATTGCTAACTATCTTATTTCAGGATAAGACGACGATGTTGTAGCCTCATTCCAGCAAAGTCGGATTCATAAAACATGCTCTTCTCATGGCTTTCAAGTCAATCGCTCAACATTAAGATCATTGATTCTAAACTTCCCAACCATCAAAGAGCCTCAACGTCAAATAAAGAATAGTCAATTTGGGGAAGATTGTTAGACTTATGAACATATATGTCAAACAAGAATGTAACAAGTATGAGCATGTTGGTCAAGAGCATAAGATGATCAAGGAAGTCAAATCAAGATGATTTAAGTCAAGGAGATGATGCTAGATTAAGATCTCAAGAACTCAAAAGTTAAAAGATAAAGGCTTAAGATCAAGATCACAAAGCATTAATGAACAAAGCCATTACAAACAAGACAAGACCAAAACAAGGCAAAGCATAAAAGTCAAAAGTCATATCTTCAACGTCAAGGAAGACAATGAAAAAACAAAGTAAACTCCTACAAGAATGTTATCGATGATACAAAGGAGTTTGAAGAAAGAGACCTCAACATTGGGGGAGATTGTTAGCCTTAATTATATTAAGTCAAACAAGAATGTTACCAGTCTTATAAAGTCAAATTGGGCCTTGTAAAGTAATAGGCTAGTCGGGTTCAACGGGCTTGGATTGTAATCTAATATTGTCCGTGTTTCAGGCTCAAAGCCTAAGATGTGCCAAGCCTGGCCCAAGTAGAAAAGCCCATACGCCTACATGTTGGCTAGGGGTATAAAAGAAACCCTCTCCATACATGGAGAGGGTATTGGTTGCATTTGTTCATTTGTAACTCACCACTTTCTCTCTCTAATCTAACATTCCAAGTTCTTTTCTTTTCTCTCTTGTTCTTTCTTATTTCTGGCTCATCTAGGGCTTATTTGGGTTTGCTTATTGTTGTGTTTAGATTATTGTAAGACTAACAGCCGCTATCTAGTTTGGATCCTTTAATGCATGAATTACCTTTTTGGGTTCTTCTTGTGATAACAAGCAAGTAAACAAGCAATTTTGAAGGTCTTTATGGTTTTTTCTTTGTTGAATAGTACTAACAAACCCATGTTCCTTTAAATTCTTTAACATATTTCTTGTTTGTGTAGCTGATTGCAAATCTCCAATCACTTGATCAAGAGGATGTTCCTTTGAATTCTTGTTTAAGCTTGCTATAGCTAGAATACGATACTTGGATTGTTATATCTAATGGTTATGTCAGCCACTACCTCATCTTCATCCATGTCTTGGAAGTCAAATTTGTATTATCTTCAAAGCTCAGGCTTTTTTGGATCATCTGGAAGTTCAATGCTTGTTTTTCCATCAACAGTATTAACTTCATTTGTGCTAGACGTATTAACATGGTTAGTAACTAATAACATTATCTTCCTTCTCTTGATCATTACTTTCACTATCTTTTCTTGGAATCTTCATCAACCTTCTGTCCTATCATACCGAAGGTTTGGACCCATCATATGAGAACTCTTTGGAATCTTGGGAAAATGGTGGATAACGTCCATTATGGTAGCAAAATTGTAATATTTGCCAGTTTCTGACTCTTTCTAGCTTGACCTGCATTTTCACTTGCTTTTGTACCTGCAAAACCATTAAGACGGTGTTCCTGTAATAATTGGCTCATATTCAGTGTTCTTGTTAGTGCATTCTATTTCAAATAGCCAATCTGGTCACGACCGTCATCATTAGGTGTATTTCACTAACCCTAATATGCACGTTTTCTTCCATATCCTTGTTTACTATGAATACTTAAAGGCTTTACTATTCAAAGAGTATTATCAAGAAACCTCTTCATCAGTCTTACATCTAATTTTGCTAAGTGTTCTCATGGTATTTGAATGGTAACAAGACACCCAAAATGGTCTCATTAAAACTGAAAGTTGGTGTTCTACCATGAAAAATGTTTAATGGGGTCTTGTTATGAGGCTTAACTACTAACACTCTATTTTGCACATAGCAAGCAGTATTAATTCCTTCTACCCAAAAAGTAGTTGGCAATTTAGAATCAGCTAGCATAGTCCTGACAGCCTCAATTAGTGTCCTATTCCTCCTCTCAGCAACTCCATTTTGTTGAGGAGTTCTATGCTACACTAAATTGTCTCAAAATACACTTATTCCACAAAACCGATTCATTTCTTAGTTTTTGAATTCAGTCCTTATCACATCTAATCACCTTACCTTATGATCGTACTAGATTTCTATACCCAGTGTATAAAGGACTTAAGAATTGCCAATAGTCTCTCATCCTTTGTAGCTAGAAAAGAAAACCCATGTAAAATAATATTTCATTTGTGGACAATCTGGCAATACATTTTCTTCATAAGGACTTTTTACAAAATGTTGGACCAAACTGAAGTCCATATAAGCAAAAGTATAAAGGAAGACTGATTGAGTTCTCTGTTTTGGTCTTACAAAAGGCTTTGTGCTGCTTTCCCTTTTGACATGAAACACAGGTTTCATCATTTTCAAACCTAGCCTTCTATGCTAAAGTTTAGATTCATCAAATGTGGCTTTTGCAAAAAGGCAAGTTAAACCTCTTTTAGGAACTATGTTCTCTAAATCAACACTATACTATTGTTCTTTTTTCTAGGAATCTAAGGTAAAACTTGATTTCTTCAATTAACTAAAGTTTGGGATTATAACACAATACATCCAGTGTCATTAAAATAGAATCTATTCTTTTTATCATACTTTGTGAGACACTAAGAGATTAAACTTTAACTCTCTCACAAAATACACATTTTCAAAATCTAGATTACCAGTTTTAATGGTACATTTTCTTGTGATTTTCCCTCCTTTGGGGTTTCCTCCAAAAGCAACATATCCTCCATCTATCTCTTTATAGTCTGTAAGATAGGACATGTTCCCTGTCATGTGCCTTGAGCATCCACTATCAATCACTCCTTTATCCTGTAAATCTATTTGTGGATTGCCCTGCACATCAGATAAGAAAACCAGTTTCTTTTGGGGGACCCAAGCATCACTGACTGGGATCTACCTTGTGCAATAATATAATCAATGTTATTAGATGGTTGATGCATCTGTTGGGTTTTAGAAACATGGTCTAAAACTTTAGTCTTTGGTTTCCAAACCCAACAAGCTGAGGCCTTAACAATATTAACATTATTTCCCTTAACAACATTAACTATTGCTTTTGGCCTAGCAATATTAATATTTTTTACCCCTAACAGTATTAACCCTTTGATTAATATTACTGTTTTTAAATGTTGTGTTCTTATGAATGGGCCTCTTAACAGTTGAATGTGCTGTTTTAGAAAGATATGACATTGGTCTAGCAGCATTCACTGTTGTTTTTGAATGAGCAATATTAACTTGTCTAGCAGTATTAACCAATACTGCTATTTTTGAAATATTTTGTCTAGCAGTATTAATTGATACTAAGCCAGACTTCATTAGTACTGCTCTTGGAACCATGTTCTTTTTAGCACAGGAGTGAGTCTTTTTACCAAAATTTTGATGATTCACCCTTTGATGAATTGATCCAAAACAGGTATTTCCATCTTTTTATTTTAAAACTGTTTTTGACCCCCCCCTGGTAAATGCAATCAAACTTGGAAATGATCAATAGCTTACCACATACATAACATGGCCTTATTAAACATCTTACAATTCCATTTCATGCAATCCGGTACAACATTCACGTACAAAACACATTAACATCCGTTATCACTTTATCAAGGAGCATGTTGAACGAGGTACCATTGAACTTTACTTTGTCGGGACAAAATATCAACTTGCTGATCTATTTACTAAAGCCCTTCCATGAGAATGGTTTGAGTATTTAGTTCAAAGGATTGGTATGATATGTATGACTCCAACATAGTTGGAACGTCTCGCAAAGTTATCTTGTTGAATGAAAGATCATACATCAAAAAAAAGTTTGTAAATACATTTCAAAAACAAAATGCAAAATTGAAAAACTCAAAAATAACAAAAAATATTTTGTTTTTTTAAAATGAAAAACAAATAAAAATTAAAAAAATACAAAAACATAGAAATATAATTTAAATGATGCAAACACATATCTTCTCAATTTTAATCAGTTTCATGATATTGTTTTCACAAAAAGTGACTCTTTAAATGCTAAAATGTATCATGTACCGAGGGGGAGTAAATCATTCATAAAATGATCTTTCACTGCTAAAATATTTGTTTTGTAATCATAATCCATTCACAAAAAGACATTTTCTTCAAAAACATCTTTCAAAAATCATCAATTTTGGAAATTTCAAGTGTGGAAAAACAGCAAAAAGTAACAATCTCTTGAATAAAGTCTTTAATTAGATATTTATTTAAGGCGGAGTTATGAAATTCTTGATTGTCAAAAACTTCTCAAAAAGTGTTCAAAACTGCTAAGTTAACTATTTTTTAATAAGTTCTTTAATTAGATATCTTATTGAGAGAAGTTTATAGAAATTTTTCAGTTACTTCAAAAACATAAAAAAACAATATACATAAAAGCAAAATAACTTCTTGTTGAACAAAATTTTATTAAAAGGAAAAAAATCCAAATGAATATTTTTTCGAGGGGAGTTATAAGTTTTTTAAGAAAAACGAGAACTTAATTGCAAAATAATTCAAAAGGTTTGTTGTGAAATTATGGCAGTTGTAGCACTCCACTTTGGACTTATCAAAACCAATAGTCTCATTGCCATTAACAGTAAGCTTCCTTCCTGTATTCTTCAAAAACCTTCTTGCCCTCATAGTCAACATGGCCATTTGCCATCTCAAATCCATCTCTTCCATGTCATCTGGATGGATTTGTTGCAAGTCCTCATGTACAAGTTGAGGACTATTTGGTTGACTAGCAAAGAATGCACAAATAACAGCATCACTCAAGTTATCAATATTTGTAGAGTTAGCAGCATTAACTTGAGTGCTAGCAGTAGAAACTCCATGAGCAGTATTAACTGCTTCATTAGTGCTGCTAGTGTTGTTATTTGAAGAGGACACAAAAGCCATGTTTTGTGTGCTTGAACTTGAGCTAGACATCCCTTTAACTTCTGGTTCATACACCTTGAGGTTGTTGTAGAGATCATCCATGCTCATTGTATCCAAATCAGCTTTATTCCTCCACACAACAGCATGTGTGTTCCACTCAGGTGACAAACTTCTTAATAACTTTTTATTAACATCTTCTTGTGAAAGCTTTTCATCTAAAAGCTCTAACTGACTCACAAGCTTTTGAAGCCTATCAAAAGTTTGATCAAGCATCTCTGAGCTTGGAGCAGTGAAGTTTTCATATTGTTGCTTTAAGAGATTCCTTTGAGTCTTTCTTGTAGCTGCATTCCCACCAAATCTCTTTTCAACAGCTTCCAGCAACTTCTTAGCATCCTTTATAGAGTTAAACTTTAACTGATGTTCATTGGGAATGCCCATCATTAAAGTACTTCTAGCTTTCACCTCTAATCTTCTCTGAGCCTTTTCTTTAGCAGTTGTAATAGGCATCACTGTCACAACACCTTCCACAGTTGTTGTTTTTGGCAAGGTTGCACCATTCTCTATGACTTCCCACAGTGCATAGTAATCATCTGAATATATTGTTTAATTCTTATCCTCCATACCTCATACTCACCAGGTTTGAGCATGGGAACTTTGGATGCAGCCACTATGTGTGCAGAATCTTGATCTATATCTTTTAGCAAAAACAGGTTCTGCTTATTTACAGCTTCTCAACAAGCTCTGATACCACTTGTTGATCCCACTTCAATAGATCGAATTCCTTAAGCTTGTTTAAGGTTTAGTTATATTAGATAAATCTAACACAATTATAGTAGAAATTGTGTTTGAATGTATTAAAGATTATGCAGAATTTAATCTTTAATATTAAGAAGAATTATCAATGAAACAGTAATTCTATGAACATATAATTCAACAAACAAGCTCCAATATTATTAATGGTAATAATACGAATACTCTCAAAGTATTAGGGTTACAAAGACCTTAAAGCTATGAATTATACGTCTAATTTTATATCAAACTCTATGCCCTAGGACCTCCTTTTATACACCAAGGAGTCCTAGTCGGCTTACAATACTTCCCTAAGTATCTAAAATCTTTTCTATAAACAACTAATACATATCATATAAGCAGTACTAACTAGCAGCATTAACTTCAGCTGAGCAGTCTTAACTTTGTACTAACAGTAGTAACTACTTAGCATATTTTCTTTGAAGTCTCTAAGCAGTACTAACTCCAGCTGAGCAACATTAACACAAACATGAGCAGCAGTAATTCAAACAACATCAAGAAGACTTTTAATCCCAACAGTTCGTGAGGGTCAAGAAAGATTTCGAATATATATCGATTCATTATTCAAATTTTGATTGATATTATTATCGAATCTAATTGACAAGTTTTCGAGTATGGACAAGAAATTGGATTCTTATTTGTCTAGCTTTAAGATTATATCAAAATATAACAAGAGATATTATCTTAAACCTACATACTCAATCACACTCAATTGATATGAAAATAACGACATTTCTTTCCAAGACGATAAGAATATGCATCAGATCATAACTCACACTTGTGTAGATGATGTCATATGGAGTCTACTTATCTAATAGTTGTGTTCCAAATAGTTGGCAAATATATGCATAAAATACACAATGAAGTAGGATTGACGACTTGAATGTTTGGTCTAAAATATTCAAGTAATTTACCTTGCAATGCAATTGGTAAAGTCGTCATCTCCGAAAAGCCAAACATGAGCAAATGCACAACATATGTAACTTTGCTCAAACAATTCAAAAGCACAACTCAAAACTCAAACTATCTTCTCATCAAAACTCTCTCTTACTTTATCAAATAAGCATAATATTTATTCTTTACCAAATAAGAACCCTTTAACCATCTAAGGTTAAGATTAGGAAGAATTGAACATATTCTACAAACCATTTTTGTGCTTTCATTCAATAGGTGATCGTAAGAGGATTTTGAATATGAAGATGATTATTATTCAAACGATAATCAATCTGACTATTCAATCTAATTACAAAATTAGAATATGAACTTGAAATCGAGATTAGGATTTATCTAGATCACGGAAATATCAATCAAATGACCATAGATATTTTTCCGAGTCTACATGTTTAACCATCCTTGGTTATTACATGAAATCACGAAGTCGATTGCAAGACAACAAGATTAGTCATCAAATTGCAACTCACACTTGCAATGAAGATGTTTCATTGAGTCTAAAGTGTTTAAATGTTTGTGTTATTAGATGTGGTCAAATTATACATGCTAAACTTAACACACTCTAAGTAGGATCGACGACTTATAAATTTCCATCGGGAAACTCATAAGTACTCCAACTTGATAAGCAAGACTTGGATGTCATTTCTGAAAAATTAAATCGAGAACCCTTATTACTTATATAAGTTTCTCTTAATAACCTAATATCAACACCATCTCCCAAATAATAGAAAATTGATCCTTGCCTAAATTTGACACCTCCACTGATCGATGGATCCTTTGTCCTAGATTCATCTCCAGTTTAGGTAGATCCGCCCTATGGCATTAGATTTAAACATCTTCCTCTTGTCAATCTCTTGCTTAAAATTCTAACATACATGTAACTATACTTTAGTTAATCATCATTATTTCTACACAGAAACAAACACAAGATCTATTGAGGTAAATAACCTTAATTAGATATATTTCATAAAAGACATGCAAAGGTGCATTCTTTGAACCCTCTCATTGTAGACCATTACACATTGTCACTCTTAAGCATACTCCTAGGTCCTAGATGAGTCATTATCTTAGGCTACTAGGGCCTCCCCAGTTTGTCTTTTGTGTAGGGGGAATTTTCTGGAACTTTTCTAGCCGTTTTAGGTCCGAAAATTTGAATTTCAAAATGTTTATTTTGAATAAAACATTTCTTTTAATTGTAGAAAATGTTTTGTAATGTTTATAAAAATGTTTACAACATTTTATAAAAGTTTGAGGTTGAATAAAAATTTCCTTTGATCATAAAATGCATTAAGCATTTATTTATTCATACCTTTAAGTGATATAATTATCGAAATGAAAATTTACTACTAATTACTTGTTTACGTTTAATTTTACATTGAACATTTTTATATTTTGTGATTATCAAAACGTAAAGATGTGAAAAATATTAATAATGTTTTTAGGCATTATATTTTGTCAACAATCTCCCCCTTTTTGATGATTACAAAATTTAAACTCATTAAATGTAAAATTATTTTTAAACAAGTATTTAGTGAGTTTCATGTCATTTCTCCCTCTTTTTGTAGAATCAAAAAGACATCGTCGAGAATTGCTAGTTAGATCGACGAAATAACTGCTTCCCCTTGATGTGTGCTCCCCCTCGTTCGAGGGCACCAAGGAATCGAGCTATGGATTCTTGGCTACAAAAACGAGTTAGAACAATACAAAAATTTCTAACATGTAGCAAGAAGGAAGGAAAAATATGACAAGTGCAAGCAAACATCAAAACAAAATATGCTTGATTCATTTAGGACAATGTGTGTGAACAACACACAAGCATACATAAATAGAAAAACAAATATGCTTTAGAAGCATATTAATACATCATAAAAGAAAATCCTAAATAGACATAGAAGGATTTTTGACTTGCTTGCGGCACAAAAGGGTTTGACGATTATTTGTAAGCATATTACAAAGTTAGTTGGTTGTTGATGGAGAGTTTGGAGCGGAGGCGGTTGTAGAAGGGTAATCTCATTGAACTCTAAGAGGTGGATGTGGTCGAGTGAGGAGGAATTCAATCCAATTGATATCATCACTTAAAGCAAGGAATTGTTTTTGGGTGAAGATGCAACAAGGGCAATACCCAACATAGGTTTCAACTTGGTTCATGTTGAGAGTGTGTGGTAGGTTTGGTGAGTAAGGTGATAAGGGAATGTTGTTTTGTTGTTGGAAGAGATGCATGGCTAAGAGGTTTGATAGGGCTTGTAGTTGATTAATGTCATAAACTAGGCTTTCTCTACTTGGAGATGGAGGTGATGTGTGTTGAGTTTGGTTGTCACTTTGAGGTGGAACTTGAGTGTGAGTTTCATGTGAGTTGATGGGTGAGATGGGAAGTGGAGGATGTGAGACAACCTGTTGTGATGTAGGAGTGTCCTTGATGTAAGGAGTTTGGTTGTCACTTTGAGATGAAGCTTGAGTGTGAGTAACATGTGAATTGATGGGTGAGATGGGAAATGGAGGATGTGAGACACCTTGAGGTGATGTGGTAGTGTTCTTGATGTAAGGATTTGGTAATGCTTGATTGTGGTGATTGTTTTCTTGAGATGGTTGATGATGAGGAGTGAGTGATTTTGGCATTGGTGTAGATAAGTTTACATTGAGCCCATTGGATGTGTTACAAGGGTTTAGTTTTTTCCTCCAAATGGGTTTTACACTCATTTTGGCTACCCTTGATGGTTTGAATGTAGGTTTGTTAGGAGATGTCATTGGTAAGGATGATTGTGATGATGATGGATAAGAATGTATTTATAATGGAGGAAAGGTTTAAATTGGGAAGAATGAACATTTAAAGGATCAAATCCAAGAAATGTTTGTGGATTTAGGGAAACAGTAGCTAAGTCTAGAGGGTATTTGGTTAAAGGGAGGAGAAAATACTGTTTTACCCGTGTTTGCCTAGGCCGGTCCCCTTAATTAGGGGTCGGTCCCCTTAAAATTAAGGGGGCCGCCCTTTATGAATTATGGGGGCCGCCTACTGGCATTTCCTAAATTTCCCAAAATTTATTTTTTCTCAAAAATTTGTGTGAGGGTTTCTGTTTTGGTGGTTAATTTGCAGCAAGTCCATCCTTTTATGGCAATTAAGATTTTTAGCAAGTAATCATGCAAATACCTAGTTTGAACAAGTATAAATTAGAACTATTTCACATAATGTTTGGCAAACAAACATGTGTGAAATAATACTAAGACCTAAGATGAGCAACACATAAGAATTTTCACAAGTTTAATTAGTGTTGTTGTAAAATCATGGCTTTTACTAAGTGAGCATGCAAAGGCCTAGTTTATACTAAGAACAAAATCATTTCATATAGCAAGTAGCAATCAATCATCTATATTTGTAATTGAGGATCATCCAAGAGAGCAATTGAAGGAACATATCAATATGAAGACAATCTATTAGGTGTAGTATAATAGAAAGATATGTTAATTGGAAAATAGGTTTCAATATCATCAAATGAGATTTATGTTGAAATCCTAGTGTGTGCCTAAATGCAACAAATGTGGAGTAAGAATTATTTCGACTCTAATAAACGTAAAACCTAAGAAATAGTTCAAGTACTCCTTGATTCAATCAAGAGTGTCGAAAATATATATTAGATTATATACTTTAATAACAAGTTAGAGGTCTTTATGCATGAAAAAAAAGTGTTTTTTAGCATATCTCAACAATGTATTAAAATAGATTTTCATGTACTCCTAGTTGTGAGAATGATTTATAGAAAATAGGTTGGGCGAGAGTGGGAGAGAAGCCGGGAATTTAAGATACTTTAGGGATGTATGATTTAGTGAGAGAGATATCGACGGCGGTTGCTTTCGGCATTTTTATCACAATAGATGTTGTCGATTGACTTGTTAGTGATTGCCCCTAGCGTATTTTGGATAATTGGATAATTTGATGTTTTGATTTTGAGGGTTATGGTGAAGGATTTTGATGTGGTTTTGGTGCATAAGAATCACCAATGTGAGTTCTTGAGAGTATTATCCCATCCCTTTTAGTTCGTGCTCATCCGGACATAAATTTTGGAATAAAAGGGAAAAATGAAGAATAATAAAGACGTAAGCGATGAGCTTGACAATGTCAAGACGAATGATGGTTAGCATACAACGAACTTCATCCACGAAGTTATGTAGCTTTTCTCGAGTATTGTGAATGTTCATAGAACAATCACACGACGAGGTATGAGGTTATCTTAAAGGTAGTAGCGGAAAAAGGTGGACGGAAAATATTAACCATCTATTTAATAATAGAGGCATGATTAAGGTTTTTGTGAAACGAGTTTGACATAAATAAAGAGTGACATTTTAATTTGCATTTCGCCAATTAAAGATACTTAAATATTTCGGATGAAATAATTAAGTTGTCAAGATTTATCAAAATATATTTAATAGTAACAAGACTATTAAATAGATAATGACACGTTTACGAACTTTTTGGTAGATTTTGATTAGTTTTCTATCCTAAGATTGATGGGCAAGTTTGATCCTCATGGTGATAAAACATCGTGACATTCCTAAGGGGATGAAAAGACTAACGGAAGTGAAAGTACTTAGTCTTAGGATGTGTATATAAGAGAAGCTACGAATCACTTATGTAGAAACTTGTAAGATCTTTGTCACACGACGGTTGATGTTAGCTTTTAGCTTTTGGAAAAGCGTTTTAACATATGTTGTTAAAAGGCTTGAATATGAATTTTCGGATATGACCTTTAACGTTTGCGATTGTATGTTAAAGATACTTGAATATTTCGGATGAAATATTTAAGTTGTCAAACCTACTTTGAGGAGTATTAGATTTGAATCTAACTTTTCCTTGACGAAAGAATAGATCATTTGGAAGTGAGCGAGAAAAGAGAGAGTGATGTGTTTGGTATAAAATTTGACAGCATGGAGCTGTTTGGATTTTTAGATAGGGCGGTCCCTTAAATTATTTAAGGGGCCCACCCTTTTTATAAAGCCGGTCCCCTTAAAATTAAGGGGGTCGCCACCTGAACAACAAAAAAAAAATTGTTTTTTGTTTATTGGCTGAATTAATTTAAATTCTACTATTAGTAATATATATTAGTAGTCAAGATATGATATACTTATCATTGTGTTTCAATGATAGGTATGATTATTGACATTTTAATTAACTTTTCGTTAAATAAAAATTTCTTGGATTATTTCGGATGAGATAATCAAGACGTCAATTAGAGAGATGACTTAGAGACTAAACCACCACAACCACCATATATTTTCCAACTTTGATCGAGAACGTGATATTCCGGGTTGATACGAGTATTTGGTATTCAATAAACCACGTTTGTTTGTCGGTTCGTGTCAAAATCTATATTTTTGGAGATTTTCTTGTAAGTTTTCAAATTTAAATTTCGTTTGTTCTTTTGGGTTTATCTTGATGCATAGATGTTAGTTGTACAAGTTGATCGTCGTGAAAATCGATTTTTAGAAACGAAACGAATAAAAGGGGTGTGTTTGGTTCGTCGGATAAAAAAAGAAAGAATGGGGTTTTTGTAGTTTTGATGTTGGTGTGGTCGTGATGGTTGAATAAAATATGTTGCTAGATAGCTTATTTTTTTTATAGTAGCTTGTATAGCTATTTCGGGCTTAATTTAAGCTATTATTCTTGGCTTAATTTGGGCTAAAATCAACGTCAACCTTTTCAAAATCCTAGGAAAGGTGATTGACTATTTTGTGTTATAGCGTATTTTGTGGACGATTTTGAGCCTTATGGTAGTAACCAAATTGCATAGCGTATTTATTAGCTTATTTTCAAGCTTAACTAAACGTATTTATGGAAGCTTATGGACTCACGACGGGATAACAACCAATAAGTATAAATTAAGCTGTGGCTTAATGGGAGGGCTTATGTATCCGTTAACTTTCTACTTATTAGTATAAGCATATGTATATAAATGAACCTTGGTTTTGGACTTGCATTGTATTTTGGACTTATAAATATCTTAATGGACTCTTATTGGGCCTTAAAGCCCAATAAGCGATATAAACGTTGTTATAAGAGTTTATGACGGACTTTTGAAAGTGGAAAATGTATAATTACGAAGTGATATTGAGCGATATTTTAGGAAAAACGTTTTAGTAAACGTTAAAGATTGAGATTTTGGAATTTTGTCAAAAAATGTCGAATTTATGAAAAGTGTTGAAAATAAGGTTTGAAACATTGGAATACGTTGTATGAGCGTACGGGTAAGGCAAAATTTCGTGAAAAAATTTTAACTTAGAAATATATACCTAAAAATAAATGATTTTTGTATTTTAAATAATAAAATATTATTTAAATATTTTTAATTATTTAATAACTCACTAAAAGACGAAAAAAAAAATATTTTTCTTCGAAACTTCTCGAAAAAGTATACTATGATAAACGTTTTTATTTTCAACTCTAATATGATATTTTCACTAGGTGACTAAGGGTTACCAAATATACTTACCGAGATGATATTTATAATTATATAATTAAAATATTTACCTAAATAACTTTATCTATTTCTCTAAAATAGATAATATAAGTCAAAATATTCTAGAGTAAAGAGATTGATATGATTGTTTTGGGATATGTCCGTAAACCATCACATCCACTAAATTGTTTATAATAATTGTACAACGCGTCAACCTATGCATCAAACATTAAGATTGTTTTTGGAAATGGATTATTAAGAATTGGGACATTAATTGACTAGGTCGTGTCGTCGGGCGACGTTGCTTTTCTGAGTGATTGAGATTTGGTTGAGAAAGACTTGCTGAGTATTCTTTAGCCCTATGTTTCTACTGTTTTCCGTTGGAAGCGAAAATGATACTCAAATGTGTTTTGAAATGTTTGAATTAATCTGTGCGAAATGTGGTTTAGTTTTTTTCTACAAGATATGTGCTTATGACTGCTATTAATATATGTGTATGCATGATTTTTGTTTGGATCGGATGGTAACGACCTACCAAATTTGTATGATATATTGGAGCGGATAGGTACGCCTAACCAAGTTTGAGTGTGATCCCAGCTCTAATTATAGTGCTCCAGCTGGTAGGGACCCTTTAGGAGCGTAAGTGACATATGAAGATAACTAGGCGGGGTAAGCTATGTTAGGGCTATGTTTGCAAATATTTCACTGTCCATATAGCACTATTGTCCCACTGTTTAAATATTGGCACAACTTATTTGGGTTTAAAGGGTAAACCAACGAGCTCACCAACATTAATTATTGAACGTTTTTTCGAGTATCATTTTCAGTGAAGAAAAAGATGAATAGCTTGGTGATATGTGATAGCAGGCTTAGACGTATCCCGTGTGGATTTTTCATGTGAAGTCTTGCTTGATTATTTAATTCGGCTTTAGTATATGGAATTTTTGGTTTAAGTTTGATTGGACCCCTGTAGGGTTTTTGGATAATTGTAAGAGAAGTGGCTTTTTGATAGTGAGTTAGGACTCACACGAGTTTTGACTGTAGACGTAACACTTGAAAAGTATAATGCATTGTAGTATCCTCCTATTTTGTATCTTGTGTTAAGATTTGATCATTAATGTTGGCATTCCTGAATTTTTCCGTCATTGTCGGGGTGGTGACACATAACTAACCATTAAATTGTTTTCTTTCTAAGCAACAGTACCCTTCATTATATATCTTTTTATTCTCAGTTTATTTATAACATAACCTGTACTGTTGGACAAGGTCTGGTAATGCAAGCATGTTCAACATGATGGAGACATATTATTAAATGTTAATTAATGAAGTCTTGACTTGTGAAAGTGTCCTTTTAGAAAAAAATCAAAGTTGAATTAAAGGAAATGATTGTCCATTCATTAGGGTGTTCAAAGTGTATGTCTAACCAAAGCTGAACTGCAAACCAATTTAAACAAAAGTAGAGGTTAACCATGGCATGCTAATCTTTTTAGGTTTCAAGTTCATGAGATCCACATTATGCAGATGATATTTGGTTGTCAACCTTTAGAGAAGTGGTTGACCGAACCAGTTAGCTTACACACACAATTTAGATATGCTATAAAAACAAATACATAATGGCTTTATTTCAAATTCATTTTTTTTACTTTGACATCCAAAGCTTCTAATATATTGTGTTTACTTGTTTATAGCGGTTTAAACATTATATCTCTTTCTTTGGAAAAGGAACTTGATTGCTGTGTATTTTTACTCGTTGTAGAATCAATACACTTATAGACTAATTATTGACTATGTGTTTTGACTATAGAGTTTAACCCCAGGTTCACTAAAACTGTGTTTTGCATCTAAATAAAGTTAGACGTAGATTCGGGGTTTTAGCTTAGCGCATACTAGATTAGATCCTTCACCACTTCTACCAATTACTTCTTCACCTTTACTCCTGAAGATTGTTCCCCACATTGTGCAAGTATATGTATTTGTTTTGTTGTCATTCTTGTACCAAACTTCTGTTACACTAAGTGCAAGATGATTGTCTATAGTTGACAAGTTGATATTTGATAAGCACATGAATGGTAAATGTGTATAATACATGTAGAGTCTTAGTAATCTTTAAACACACAAAGAACAATGAAGAAATCTAGAGAGAGAAAGAGAGTGGGAGGTTGCTTCTAGTGAGAGAAAGTGAAAGAGAAATGTGTATTATTATGTGAACTAATGAAACAACCAACACCCTTTTCATAGCATGGAAAGTGTTTAAATACTACATATGGCCGGTTGGGTAAGGCCTGTCCATGGTCTTTACTCCTAACTAGCCTATCCTAGTACCAAATATTACTAACGAGCAATCTAATGAAAATAATGGAAGTGACCGAAAAACATTCGTAATCCTAACAATCTCCCCCCAAGGTGAGGTCACATCCATTTTAAACAAAAAAAATAAACCTTCAGCATACTAGCTTTTCTTTAGTCTTGTGCTCGCAAATTTTGTTTTTTCTACATCATCTTGTGATAAGGCCATAGGTGAGCTTTGGACTTAGGCTTTATGCATGTTCAGATAGCTTGGCTTGTATATGAACTTAAACTTCTTTGAGATCATCAACCAAGCATAATCTCTTATCATCTTTTTGTGATCTTGTCATCGTCTTATGCACTTGTGATATTTGGACCGACATGCTCATATTGTTGTTGTTTCTTGGTCTTGAAAGCTTGAATAAGACATCTTTCTTGAAATTCTTTCACTATAAGCACATGTGTTTCACTTCGAGAATAGGGACGGTTTCGGGTATCAGAGTGATGGAAACTATTTGAAATTCTTTGACTAAATACTTCGTCACTTCTAGAAATACGTACGATAACAAGAGTAGCGAAAAGTCTTGAAACATGTACAATGAGCTTTCAGATGTCTTTACATTTTGTCTGTCGAGATAATGATCATGTGGTTATGAATCCTAGATTCAGCTGAACCAGGTCCTCCATCTCTACCTTTTATATTAGTTCTGCAATAAAACATATAGCAATAAAGTTTGAGTACAAAAATGGCTTAGGTCATCGCCCTGGTAGATGTGGATGGATTTAACTTGCAATACCCGTAAGGAACGACCTATAATCAGGTAGTTTTCAATTTAAGAAGAAACCCTAGACAGGTTTTCTAGCTTGCAGTATTGAAACATTCTAAACATGTGTAGTTAGATTCCATCGTACTCGAGCATGTTCTCATTATCGGAAACATCCTCAAACGCAGAACAACACGATAAGAAGTGAACCATGATTTATTGTCCCACCGAATGAATAAACAATAGATTTTGAGAAAAGGATCAAATCGACGTTTCCCTTGCTAAAAAGAAAGTGCGACCACATCGAGAGTTTTAAGACATTTTCAAAATTCATCACCATCAATTCAATATTTAAAAACAAAGATTTGATTCATATAAAATCACACCATCATTTCTTTCTAGTTGTCACAAGTTTTTGATTCATGAGCAAAAACACATGTCACCTACCAAGAAGTTTATTTAATGATGACTCAAGCAGGATTTCTCAACGTCATTGTGAATACTTAGTATCACTCTGATGTTCATGGAAAGATCACAGAGATCTGATAATGCGTAGGACTCTTGATATATTTACTTGTTATCACAGTGTGTGAATTAACCAAAATTAGTATATGTGTCCTAGTAAATATATGATGATCTCATATGGCTCTAGACTCGCATAGAGCAAAACCATTTGGATATTGAGTATCGGTAGCTGTTAGCAACTGCCACGCTTTCAATACAACTAACTTGATTGAGTAAGTTAAAAGAAATGATGATGTATTAATCACGCGTAATAAAATGAAACAAAAAAGCATTAGATAGATCTGATGTGCTAGGTAGGGTTGTGCAATTTGCATCACTAGAACCATGTAAGTCATCTTCAATGTCAGCAATCCATCTTGTGATTTCTGACATTATATGATGACCAGGTTTTTTGCCTAAGTGTAAGAAGGGCTTCTTTCTTTTCACCCTTTATCTTAACTTTTCTTTTTTAATTCTTCAACCCCTTCAGTGCTTACCGAGACTTCATGACTAGTACCTTGTTGGGTTTGTTCCATTACAAAAGCTCCATGATAGTCGACACTAATCCTTATAACTCACATAACTTATTTTTTTACCATCATGGCCTAAGGACTACTACACTATCTAGTGGATTGTCTCCCTTGGGTAAGATCACCTCCAGTTCTGGCTGGAATTTAAGGGGAACTAATACCCTAAACCTAACCACCTATAACCCAAAATAGTTTAAATACATGCGGTCTTTTTGTATCATTCACAGCCGTTAAAATCATTTGGTAAATGCTCCCTCAACATATGAACAGATATTCGAAAACCTTTAGCACATGAAGGGAAACATGCCACTTGAGGTCCTTGAAATTCACATCTTAAGCCATATATTTTAATCACATTTTCTCCCCTTATCAAAAATCTCAAATCGCTTGATATTTTGGATATCAGTTGATTATAATATTCATAGATTCAGGGAAAAATGTCCAATTATTAACAAGCCGATTATAGGAACATTTTAATGCCCCCATAAATAATGAGGGAATATATTTGTTGAGTACGATTAAATTTAACTTTTTTTGATATTTACCTAGAAGAAAATCTTGAAAAATCATACACAGACACGATATAGCCAATATTGGAATACACTAAATAATCACATAACACAAGAAAGTTTATTCATATAAGAGAGATGAATTGAAATCAAGATAGGACAAAATATGACCAAAAAACAATGTTCCGTTCCAGCACCTGAGGTCATTTCCCGTATTTCTCTTCCACCAACAAACTACTCTAGATTCCAGCATTAACCTTCTTTGAAAGAGATGCTTGTCAATATCCTGGAGCATAACACGAGCCCTTCGTTTGTCTAATCCACTCCATTTCCTCCTTGGCAGATATTCCATCCTTATTCCCGAAGCAATATCATGAAGAGCAGTCCGAACATCATTGAGCATGCCATCACTGAATTTATGAAGTTCATCAGCGCGCATCAATCTGTTTCTGTTGTTTTGATCCTTGTATATGACTTCGTGAGGGTCGAGAATATGCACTGGTAGTGTTCTGTACCTGAAATTTTGTCTGAAATGGTCCCTGTATGTGAGGTTTGATTTTCGTTTGATAACTTTTGACACCTAATTGAAGATCTTCCATCCGCCTTAGAATGATAATTCGTCTGGTGAACATACATAATGCCATATTCAAGTCATAACGTTCGTCTATCGTGAGATTGGTCAGCTTTTGTTGAACAAGTGGGAGTAACATATCATCTATGTCTTGTAGGCGAAGTCATGGGAAATCACCTTCTTTGAACGTGTATAGCTGATGATCCTCTCTACGAACTTCAATCTTGTCCAAGTAACCATAGTCATGACTCTTCATAATCTTAAGTCTGGTAACTGCTATGATTCGTTTTCTAGAGTAGACATCTTTTGAAGACTCCCGATTGCTTGCAAATCCATAAAATCATTGACATTTGACACCCCAGTGTGATGTATCCCCAGTAGGCAGTATGTCATATACCACCTTAACTGACTCCATAGAGATTAGGAAACAAAGTCTTCATCCATTTTATCCCATAAGTAGCAGCCTTTGTCTTTGTAACGGAAGTTGAGTGTTTTCTACTTAAGCTTCCACCTTTAATATATTCCATGTCATTGTTAGTAATTCTAAGGGATAACTTGATGACCTCAATGATCTTGAATCAACAGAAGAGGCTTACGGAGATCGAACGGATACGGCTTGCCTTCTGGGTTATGCCAGTCGAGTCATTCAGTAGTAGCCTTGGAACATGTCTTAAAATATACACACAAATTCGTAAGACTCTTGCAGGTGCCTTTGAGTAGGTTGAATGCCGGTCCAACCAGAAGTTCTTGAGTCAGATTATATAATGTTAAGCTGATTCATGACAAAAGCTGAAAAGTCGATTGGAGTATCTATGAGCTCATCAAATGAAGTAGGAGGTTTTTCTGCACGAGTAGTGACACTAATCCAGGTTTGAGGAGGTCGGAAGTCAACATGTTGTCTCTTATTCCAATCAGGATCAGGAGTAGGATGTCGCTCGGTTTTCTTGAACCAGTCATTCTTGGGAGCAGCTTTGTCCTCGGGATGTTCATCATAGTTACCGTGTCAAACTCCTGATTCCTTTTTTTTTTTTTTTTTTTTTATTATTTTTTTTTTTTTTTTTTTTTTTTTATTTTTTTTTTTTATTTTTTTTTTTTTTTTTTTTTTTTTTTTTTTATATTTTTTTTTTTTTTTTTTTTTTTTTATTTTTTTTTTTTTTTTTTTTTTTTTTTTTTTTTTTATATTTTTTTGCACTCCGGAGTCATCAACTGTATGACTTGGCTCCTCTGCACGGGCAAACTTTCCAGATGACTTATGATGAGAGCGGGAGGTATCTTTAGAGGAGCTTGATGACCTTCCTTCCTTTGACCTTGGATCCTTTTGTGACTCAGCTTCCTTGCTAGACTTCCTTCTTTTCGTCCCTCGGTCTGATTCAACAGAGGGGTCTTGATCTTTGTCTTTGTCGTCTTGACTCATTTTCAATGTGAAGAATTCACCATATGTATTAAAGAGATCCTTGTCAGTGTTATAAGACTTGACCAGTGCATCATAAAGCTCCTTCTTATAATCAGCTCTAAGATGTGATTTGCTTTCCTTCATCTTGTCCAGAAGAATCTTTGTGAGTTCGAAACTCTGTATAGAGAACACCGCCTCATAAGTAGACTTTGTTTGAGAGGAATACCTATGCTAATACGGCAGCTTCTAATAAACTGTGACATTATTGCTTAATCACCGCATGAGTAGCAAAATTTGAGACAATACTAGCTGCTATTAGGAAGAAATTGATTATTGAGTTTTGACTTCCTCTCTGATAATAGTTCTCACTGTCGAGTCAACGAGATCTATATACTCCTATTTCTCAGCTTGAGCTTCTTCTCTACATTCTGCATTATGTGACTGAATCGCTTTATGGATAGCTTCTCCTAGCTTGTTGTCCATGTAGCGATCCACAATAGCTGGAATTGAGGAGATGGCTTAAGCATACTGGTTAACTTGCTTTATTTCTGACAGATCTCTTTCCAAGTTGGTAACTTTATTGTTGAATCTGAATACGGATACAAAGTCTGGAAGTACAGGAGCTGCGTTTTGTTGCTCTGACGTTTGTTGGTGTATACTTGGAGTTGTATTGTTGTGGAAAAGGATTAAAAGAAATAAGGAGGTAAAGGAATTATTGTAGGGATTAACCGTATGGGTACGGAAAAAAAGATAGATGTCTGATTGCCTTGGTTCTTCAGTCGAACTGTGTGTCCCATCAAGGAAGCAAATCTATTGTCTGCTGGAGAATGAGTCTCAAAAGTTTATTTTAGAAGCTTCTCTATGAAGTTGGATGAGACAGAAGAACTTTGCATTGGACCTTCAGTCTTCTGTGTGTCATGGACAGTTGTAAGTGTCACATGAGCATCTTCTTCTTCCTGCTCAAACCCAGACTCTTGAGAGACATTATGAATCGCTTTACCTGATCGGCATCAGTCAATTTCACATCTTCTTGCCTTAAGTTTACATTTACATATTTTTACAATTCTTCACCATCATCTGACTCTTCCGCATCATCTTCTTTATCAGTGAATTCATTAAAATTTTCTTCTTCTTCTTCTTCATGTTCTTCATTGAACTGATTGAGATTAGGAATCTCATCTCTGTCTGAATCAGTCCTTTCTTGATCACTACCATCATTGTCATCATCATCACCATCATCATCATCATCATCATTATTTCCATCACTATCATCACCATCATCATTGCCCTCATCATCTTCAGTATCATCTTCATCGTCATCATCATCTTCTCCACTATCACCCCAAGACTCTTTATCACTTTCTGAATCATATTTGGGTACATCAAGAACCCTTGGTTTTGTACCAGTTCCTTTATCTGCACCAGAAGTCTTTCGTTGCTTGCTACATCAAGGTGAACACTTGATTCAAAATTAGTTTCCAACACCTGAGCCACTTGCTAGTGAGATATAAAGTATTTTCTGCTTCGTTTTGTAAGCCTACTTGAGCTGACCAGCTTCAATTAGAGCATAACTTCGATAGAACATTCAAACCTTTCCCTATCAGCCTGAACGTGCCTACTTCTTATCGATTTAGTTTAGAAAGCAGGCATCCTTCTTGGCAGGTAACATCTTTCTTAGCTTTGGTAGGCTTCTTCTTGGAAGGAGTTTCCTCAGATGAATAGGCTGAATCATATTTTTGCTTTAGGTTATCTTTGAATTTAGGGGTTCAGAAGCTCCTGAAGCAAACATTCCATAAAAATCTTGTCAAGCTCAGAGTCCAGCATGGTCTTGATTCCTCCATTGCTATAAAAGGAGAATGCACCATAAATAAGCAACAACATGGTATGGATAAGAACTCATGGTCCCCAGTAAACTATCATCAATGCGCATAGGTGCATGAACGTTTCAATTACAAAATGAGATAGACTTATCTTTTTGAGGAAGTGATGAATGATAATCATCAATGAACTAGGGATAGAACAACTTTCTAGTTTCTTAGAAACTATATAATCAATCTGGCAGACCAAGTGCTCCCCGGAATAAAGCAAAAAAAAAAAAAAAAAAACAAAGACCCCAGAATCATCTTGAAGTACATTCCCTATAGGATATAACCTCTTGAAAGTTAAATCTTATCAAGACCAGATACCTTTTCACAGAGACATTTGTTGATGATTGATGCAAAGGTTCTCCATGGTTGGTGGAGATGATCAACAATCACATCACTAATGTACTTGAGACTCAATCCAAATGACAAGTCTAAGAAGAAATGATATGCTATCCGCTTCAGATGGAGGTTTCACATCAAATTCATTACCCAGAATCTCACGGATGATGAAATTTCTCTAAATACTATTCACAATCACAAGAAAACCTTTTGTTATCGTACTGAATCGAAATGATGCTCTTGTGTTTGGTAACGGTAGCCCAAAATTGATGCATATAGATGACTAGGACTTCAGCAGTGATAAGGAATGCAGGATAGCAAGTAGTAAGAGCAAGGGCATCCAACACTACTTGATAAGTAGGTTCCTTTGGCTTCATTCCTGGATTAATCCTCATGTTACATTTGCCGATGACATGACGGTTCTCTGGAGCAACTAGGGCATTAACCATTTAATTTTGTTGAGCTTTGTAATCATAGATTCTAGCTAAGAGTTTGCCAATACAAATTATATGTAACCAAGTTTATATATGACACTATGTGGTATTCTGTTTAATGACAGGTAGGCAATTAGATTGCAAAATTAAGATTATTAATCAAAGGATTAAGCAAACTTAGACAAGAAAACATGTTTAGCACACCTAGGAGAAATACTACGCAAAACAAAATCGCCTCCTTAATAACACATTAATTCACACCTAAGTAAGTAAGACAATACCGCCACCTTATAAGAGAAAAACTAATTTCGCCACCTTAAGAAGAAAAATCTAATTCGTTCTCCTTAAGAGAAAAGCTCTAAATTTGGCCACCTAAAAGGAAAAAATCTAATTCGCTCTTTAAGGAAAAAAATCCTAATCCGCTTCTAAAGGGAAACTTTTAAATTCGCCTCCTTATGGAGAAATTCAATTCGCCTCCAAAAGGGAAAATTCTAATTCTCCACTATGAGAAATTCTAATTCGCCTTCCCCATTCGTCCTCCTAAAGGGAAAATTCTAATTCACGCCTCCCTAAGGAAAAATTCTAATAATTCGCCTCCTAAAAGGGG
Organism: Tanacetum coccineum; assembly: GCA_026074375.1. Taxonomy (NCBI): domain Eukaryota; kingdom Viridiplantae; phylum Streptophyta; class Magnoliopsida; order Asterales; family Asteraceae; genus Tanacetum; species Tanacetum coccineum. Next base: position 29,111 of record BQNB010039638.1, read on the forward strand.
GGGGTGACAAATTCTCCTCTCTAAAGGATGGGACTAATACGCCTCCTGAAGAGGTATAAATCGCCATCCTATTAGTCAGAGCCTAATTCCCCTTGATAAATAAAGTTTAAACTAATGTTTTAAACAACAAAAAATCAATCAAACAGGAACATAAGCAACAAAACATAATATCATATGACCCATCTCAATCAAGAATTAACCACAAAGATTGCCACAAGGCTCAAAACGAACTCAAAATCACATAAATCACATTTATAAGTTTCATTTATGTTCAAATAAAAGATATAAGGGCTCTAATGCATACAAGGATAGGTTATAATACATTCAAAACACAAACCCATTAACACTTCCTATTTCTACCCATTTTCCTACAATTTCGCACACAAGAATCATCAAAAACCTAATCAATGTTTGTCCCCATCAAAAACTGTTATAAACGAGTCATCTATATCCTATTGGGATCAAAACCTCTCAATCAATTTCAACTTTAACCCACTTTTGATTTTGACGAACCCTAAATCAAGTTTTAGGGTTTTCGAGCTCTAGTGACTGAAATTGATCAATTCCTTTTGATTATAGACTCATTAGGATGTAAAGAACATATTTCTAGTTATACCTTAAGCATGAAACGGACTGGTTGAGGTGTTCTTGATGATGATGATTCAAATAAGGTGGGAGGGAAATTTTTTTAAAGTGTGTGTGTGTTTGGTACTATATAGAAACCGGGGGGGGGGGGGTTTATAAAAAAAAAAAAAACAACTTTCATTTTAAACCTTTTGCCCCCTCAACAATTATAACCCCTAACACCAATTAGTAGTAATTTATTTATTAGGAATAAACAAGTTAAACAAATGGCACATAATAGACCCAACTGTTTTAACTACCACACTAGCAACTATTTTTGCATTTAATTCCTACGGATAAACCATAACAGATAAGGAACACATAAGTTAAAAAACTTAAATTAACACCCCATAATTGATTTGACCACCGTAAATATTTAAAACCGTTTCCTTTTTATCACAAACAGATTTTATGAAGAAGATATTTGACATTTTCTCCCCCTCAAACAATGACCCGTTTTCTATTTAAAAGAATGTACGTCCGTTGTTTGAGTGTTAAATGTCTTTGAAAATATTTTCCGATGATATTTTGATATAAATGGGTTGATAATGTTGAAAAAAACAACACCAAAAAGCAAATAAGATTTCTCTTATTATAACACATAAGCACATTGACACAAACGTACACATATGGAATTATAGAAGCACGGGTTGTGTTGCAAAGTAAATACAAGCCATTGCATGGTCATAAAGTAGACCATTCCCTAGAAATAACTATCCCGTTTGTGAGGTCCAGTTAACATTATTGAAATACGTTGTCCTTTTAAAGATGATGACCAGGTGTGCATCGAAGATAATAGCAATCCTATTTGCATGTTTTAAAAGCTTTTGAACTTCTGTCGAACTAATTATACAACCACGTATCATTAATAAATTGACATTTTAAAGGCCGTAAATGTTTATCGATTTTCAGAATACAAGCCAGATACATATTTATATAAATTTTTCCCCTGATTTTATTAACTTTTTATTTTCTTTTTGAAATTTTGATAAGAAAGAAAAAAAAATATATTTTTGTGTTTTTTATGTTTTCTTATGTACATATGATACATGTTATATCAGCTGAGTAACCACCTTTACCTCGTCCTCATTCTTCGATCATACTTTTTAGCGTTTCCGGAGACATGCTTCTCATACCAAGCTTTTCGATCAAGAAATTAAATCTTTCTCTTGGCAAAGGTTTGGTAAAGATGTCAGCCAGTTGATATTCCGTCCGAAAAAAGTAAAGTTCCACTATTCTATTCTCCACCTGCTCCTTTATAAAATGGTAGCATACATCGATGTGCTTTACTCTTAAGTGTTGAACATCCAAACAAAGGAATCTTATTGAATTGAAAACCATAATCTGTTAGCTGTGAACGCATCCATAGGATTTGAGCACAACACCCAGATAAGGCAATATATTCAGCCTTTGTACTCGAGATCGCAGTGCTCTTTTGCTTCTTGGAAGACCAGCTAACAAGTTTATCACCTAAGAATTGAGCGCTTCCTGATGTACTGCGTCTAGTGTCCTGACACCCCGCGTGATCTGCGTCTGAATATGCTGTTAGAGACATACCGGTATCCTTCGAGTACCAGAGACCCATGTTAATGGTTCCCTTTAGGTATCGAAAGATCCGTTTAACCGCATTTAAGTGCTTTTCGGTAGGCTTTGCCTGATACCGGGCACATAAGCAGACTGCATAAATAAGGTCGGGTCTACTGGATGTCAGATACATGAGGGATCCAATCATGCCACGGTAAAGTGTAGCATCAACTGGTGTCCCCTGTAGATCTTCATCCAGTTTATTCTTTTCCACCATAGGTGTGTCTACAGAATCACTAGTTAGCAAACCATATTTTTTAATAATTTCAGAAGCATATTTTGATTGGTTTAGGAAGATGCCTCTAGTGTAAAAGTCTAAAGAATCGTTGTAAGCTTAGATTGTTTAGATCTATATCTAGGAAAAATAACAATGAACATGAAAGAATGCATAGCGGAAATAGCATAATGAACAAAGTTATTTTGACAAGGTTTTTCATTCATATTATTCACTATTCGCCCCAATTCTAGATGATCAATTCTAGAACAGTTACTCTAACTAGTAACAGGATCAATGAAACATTGATCTTGAGGCTACAACACTCATTCTAGGTGTTTACAATGAACCACACGCCTAGAACACACACACACCTTTAGTCGACTACATTTTCTATGCACACTTAAACTACACGACCTAATGTCTCTTTATATAGTAGAGATCATCTAGGTTTACAAAGGATAAGAACAAATATAATTAGGAAACAAATAATATCTTCCTAACTTTTATCTTTATCTTCTATATCTTTTATCTTCTTAAGGAGATCTTTTAGAATCTTCAAAATCTTCCATCTTTTGAAGAATTCCAGCTTTGCATTTAAGTCCTTCTTGTTTCATTATTTTATTTATTTTGTCTCATAAAATAAATAATTCCCAAAAATCTTCCCCTATTTGATGATGACAAAACAAACAAAGTCGTGTATGAACTTTATCATAAAGCCTTTAATCAAAGCTTCCCCTGAAGTTGAGATGTAATCATCTCCCTGAATGAAACAAAACTTCCCCTTAAGTAGATTTCCTTTGTACAATGCCACACCAAGGATCTATAAGTTGCCAATTGTACCTATTAACATCTTCTTCCCCTTTTTGTCATAATCCAATAGGGGACATATGAATATAAGAAACTTTGATCTTGACCACTACAAACCAATATCACACTTCTAATCCAAGCCTTCTAACTCCTCAAATTACCCACCATTAAGCACAATAAGAAAAATGAACTTGAGTAATAGAAACTCACACTAGCCATAGTAATAATGATAACAGATAAAAAAAAAACCTTTACCTTAATGATGCATGTAAATTGGTTAAACATTTTTTAACAATAAGCTTCCCCTGAAACCCATATGTTAACCATTTCTTGAATCTTCAATTTTGTAGGCTCTATGTAATGATTATTGATGAAGAAAACTAAGTATAACGAACTTGATGTAGAAGTAGAATAACCCAAACTTGTGTCTTATATCTTGTACTATCCATGTGAATCCAAACTTATAAATAAATAATGAAATGAATAATATAGATCCAACTTACTTGACAAAATCCTATCTTCTATGAACCAGACTAAAAAAAAAAAGTATTTATCAAGTGATTAGAAAAATGTGAGCAATAGAGCACCATAAGTTTTGTAAATCACACACCTTGCTAGATTTTGTCAAGTTTTTGTCACATCTTTCTAAGTACGAAACAAGTATTCTCCAAAGTGTAACAACCCACTTAAGATATGATAAAAACATAAACATGCAACTCCACTTCAAAAACTCAAATAATGATAATTCATCTTCTTCATAACCAATTCGAACAAATAATCCAAAATACGAGCCTTTAAACGTTTACAAACATTTAAAACCAAAACCAATCTGTTAGCTTCCCTTTAAACCAATCAGTAGTAACCCAGCACAAAACTGGTTTAAGCCTAACAGTAGTAACTGCTAACATTTACCCTAGCAATAGAAACTTAATACTGGCAGCAAAAAATATACTAGCAGTATTAATCATACTAGCAGCACTAAGTATAAATTGGCAGCATTAACCCTTAGTGATAGCAGCACTAACATGAACTGACAGCATTGATCTTCCAAGATAAGGCTAACAGTAGTAACTGCTATTAACAGCATCACACTATAATGATAGTAGCATTAACCATGTATTCGAGCCCAAGCAGTACAAACTTGTAATCAAACAGCATTAACTGTTTAAACGTAGCAGCACTAATGTTGCTTGGCAGTATTAAGTTCAATAACAGCACTAAGTAACAATAAGCAGCACTAATAAAGTCTTTCAATACCAGCATAAAATCATTAGAGCTCGAACAGTATTAACTACTACCAATAAGCCTAGCAGTAGTAACTGTTTTATGCTAGCAGTACTAACTTGTATTGACAGTATAAAGTGCTCCTTCCTCCTTACCTTTTTGTGACACTTTTTAGCGTCAGTAAAGCACCAATATTATCACAAACTGCTATTTTACCTGTCAACCAAGAAATCACATATCAAGAGAGATCCATATACCACGATCATAAAGCTGCCTGCTACTTCTTTAAAGCTTGTTGTATAAACCTCAAACCATCAACCTGCTGCTATCAGAAACAAGACCATAGTGTCTATTCATTAACCTTCTGGATGTTGTGACTTTAACAGCAAAAACCATAGACTTTATACTCTGTTTTCCGTATTAGGTTTTGATGACAAACCCTAGCTTTTCAGAATTTACCAAATTATTGAAAAACAGAAAATAAAGCATGAACAAAACCTTGTACCAAACCCTAGATCAAGAACCTCGTGGCTCTGATACCACCTGATAGAACCTAATAACCTGATAGGTTTTTTGATCGTTTATAGCTCGAGGTTGTTTAGACCTCATCTAGGATCATGATAACAAAGATAATAACATATATGCACAGTGGAATTAAACATAAGAACAATGTTATCATCAACAAGGTTTTTCTTCATTATCTTTCACTTCAAGCCTCAATTCTACTTTGATCAATAGTAGAACAGTTACATCAATAAACTGTAACAGGAATCATAAGATCCTTGAGGCTACACTACACAAACTAGACGTTTACATTTTTCTTGTGATACACACACACACATTTTTCTGTGTATATTCAACTACAGGACCTAATGTCTCTTTATATAGTAGAGATCATCTAGGTTTACAAAGGATAAGAACAAATATAATTAGGAAACAAATAATATCTTCCTAACTTTTATCTTTATCTTCTATATCTTTTATCTTCTTAAGAAGATCTTTTAGAATCTTCAAAATCCTCCATCTTTTGAAGAATTCCAGCTTTGCATTTAAGTCCTTCTTGTTTCATTTTTTTATTTATTTTGTCTCATCAAATCAATAATTCCTAACAATCTATGAGACTAAGTTTCTAAAGAAGGCTCCACTGCTAGGTGAATTAGACCTTGAGATAATGAAAGCATATGAAAGAGAAATAATCAAGCGTCTAAGACACCGTGAGAAGATGAGAAGATGTGAGTCGTTCATGACTGGAAGACCAATTCTAACGATGATGAGGCTTCAGTAATAATCAACCCTTAGGGGTAGATTGTTAGGTTTAAGAAAAGTGTTTATTATTTAAAGAATTAGTCTTGTAATAAATAGTATTGAAAATAGTATTTATAATGTCATAAGTCAAGCTTGGTAAAACTTAAGTAAATGTTGACCAAGCAAGACCAAGTTAGACAAAGTAGAGAAAAATAGAAGGCTTAGAGAATAAGTATAGATACCCCTTAGTTAGAGGTATTTAGTGTGTCTTGGTTATTTTTGTAATCACTCTCTCTCTCTCTCTCTCTCTCTCTCTCTCTCTCTCTCTCTCTCTCTCTCTTAACCTCCCTTCTCTTTTTCCTTTGTTAATGAAAATTAAAAATGTGTAAAAATACTCTCTAGCCTCCTCTCTTCTAATCCTTAACTGATTCTATGATATCTAATGCAAACATGACATATAACAAAACCCATGCTTTAACATTAGAGGGGTGGAACTATTTATCGATAATATTTCTATTGATTTGGATTTGTATCAAGAAAACATTTACCTTCCAACAATTGAAAAAAAATTATTTTAACAAATGTTTTAAAGATTTATTAGATGTTTATTTTAATAAATATGATTCAACAAATGTTTCAACGAGTTCGGCTTCTTCATCATTTTCTACGAGTTCAAATTGAATGCTTGGCTTATATCATACTTTAAGAGAAGAAAGTGTTAAACGGGCTAGGAATGACCAAACTGGTACTAACGAATTTAGGATATAGATTGGAACCGATTGGATAAGGGATATTGGACCCGAAGTATTTGAAAATTTTAACATTGTGGCTTGGTGGAAAAGAAGGAAAACTCAATTTCTGGTTCTAGCCGCCATGACCCAAGATTTACTAAGCATACAAGCTTCTAAGGTCGCATCGATATCCGCTTTTTCTATTTGTGGCCAGGTATTATCGATACGAAGAACAAGACTCACACCGGTATCTTTGGAGATGTGTATTTGCTTGAAGGATCACTTAGACGCTCAAGAACGTATACAACACATTTCAAGTCTTGAAGGTGATTGTTTAGAGGTCTAAGAACAATTACACGATGTCGAGGTGGAAGCGGATTATACAATCTCATTTTTCGATGAAGAAATCCAACTAGATGAAGTTGCTAGCGAGGCTAGGTCCTTCGAAGTGGAAGATGAATAAATCGCTCTCGATCAAGCTCTCAATTAAACTTTTCGATGAATAAATCTCTCAAATGTATTAGCTTTTTGTTTCAAGTACTTTATGTTTGATCTATTATGAGTTTATTTAATAAAATTGAAGTTTAGTGAGTTTATTTTGTATAAAACGCAAACGGAAAAAAAGCAAAACGACACTCGTGCTTGCTGCTAACAGATTAAAAAAATAAGAAAAAACCCAGTATGTAACTTGTTTTTCCAAACTGAACTGGTTACACACCGGTCTGGTTTTTTAAGCCACAAAACCCAAACCGAACCGAACCGGGTTTTGGTGAAAACCGGTTTTCAAGGTTTGACTAAAAACCAGTTCGGTTCCCTAACTGAACCGATTTGTCAAAATAAACTGGCCATGTACACGACTAGTTCACATGTCGAAAAAGAATATAATTATATATATGATTTTGGGTAAAAAGTTATTCACCAAACCATTCTATGTCTCTAACATCATTACCCAAGTCTAGCGTAGCGATGAATCTCAAGAGGGTTCAGTTCAATGGATTTCTCCCGTGCAATGTGTGAAGCATATTTTTATGCATCCTAGCTACAAATTAAATCATGCATAATCGGATTTCCTTGTTTGAGACCGTACATGATCCGTCATGCAAGTAAGACATTGTCTTCCAATATTTCATTAAAAGTGCACGGTGCAGTGATGTATCACACGCCATAGGCTTTTTTTCCCTATGGCGCCGCCAAAGTGCACCGTGGCTGGTGACATAGCACTGTTATCCATCTCCTCGCTAAGGCCACAACGGCCGTTATTTGCTTCTTCTTTTTGTGAGCGGGGGTATTTTTTGAGGTGCATTATGGGACCCACATGCCTTATAACATGTTATAACTAAAGATGGTGTTTTAGTTATAATGGTGTTATATGTTATGTGTTGAGGTGGTCAAGTTGTCTTACCCGTAAGGAGTACTTGTCAGCATACTACTGACTCGGATTCTAGACTAGCTATTTTATCTGAGGCTCTTTATTGCGATGGATATCACTCCATGTGTAGGTACCCAGACTTGCCTTTTTCATTCTCAGGAGTTGAACTTATTTTTAACAGTGTATTTATTAGAAACTAGCAAGTTACTAGAAAAGAATTACAAGCAAAGGGTATAATGATTTTTCATCCAAGTAACCCAATTTAGTTTAAATTACAACGATTAGAACACCAATTAAAAGAAATTTGAACCAAGTCATCAAAAAGAAGCTCCCTACGCGGATTCGTAACACCAAAAAGCAATTGATTCCTAAAGCGCCAAATTAACCACCACTTCACATAACAAACACCTTTTAAGATCTCTTTCAGCCGCTTAGAAAGCTGAGAGGAATTAAGCCATAGAAGCCAATCATCATAAGAGGCTAAATCAATGTCCTCGAGCTCCTACCAACGCATAAGTTTCCTCTAAATTTGACGAGCCATTGGACATGAAAAGAAGATATGGGAACCGGATTCGACAAAGGCATGACAAAAAGGGCAAACAATAGTCAAAATACCAATACCTCTAAGAGAAAGATTCAACCGAGTAGGCAACTTATCCAAATGAATTCTCCAAGCAAACATATTAATCTTAATGGGTATGACTTTCACCCACCTTGAGGCGACTTCCTCTTTTGGAAGAATTAAATCATCAATAAGCTGACGAACAGATTTAATAGAAAACTCACCTGTAGCTTCTAATGACCAGACCCAACGGTCAGGGATATTTGTCAATATTAGACCATCCATGCAGGATAAAAGAAACACGAGATGTTCTTCCTCAGCACCACCTCTAGAAGGTCGAGGAAAAGTATCAACCATAGAAGCATGATTAATTTTTTCAACAACTGTTATTTGTTTGTAGTTATCCAAAGCATAAAGTCTCGGGAATTTAAGCTTTAACGCCAAATCATCTAACCAAGGATCCTCCCAAAACATAACCCGTTGCCCACCTTTTTGCGAATTAAATATAAACGATTAATGCCTTTTGTGTGAAGTACAGTAACCTCACAAATAATGTCTAACCAAGGAGAGCTTTTAGACAAAGAACTTGGAGAATTAAGAGCATCGTGTTCACCATAAATAGCTTTTATGAATCTCGTCCATAGACAAGAACCATGAGAAAAAATAGCCAAACCCATTTAAAGAGAAGAGCTCGATTAAGAGCATAGAAACTAGAAACTCCAAGGCCATCGCATTTCTTGGAAGCTAAGACCTTATTCCAACTAATCCAAGCCATTTTTATTTCCGACCCATCCACTCCATTTAAAAATTTTCTTCTAATCGATTCTAAGAGCTTTAACACTCCCGAAGGAACTTTAAAGATAAACATATGGTATAAAGGAATGGATGTTAAAACCGATTTAATTAAAGTAAGTCGACCACCTATTGAAAGGGTTTTAAGCTTCCATTTAGATAAGCGAGAGGACACTTTACCAACCACGTCATCCCAAAGTTTTATTCTAGACATCGCACCTCAAACCTTAACTCCAAGATGAACAAAAGGAGTGGTAAAAATTGAACAACCCATAGTTGTTGCTGCTGCTTTGACTTCTTCTGGATATTTGATAAAAGATGCTTCATAATGCGCATTTTGCGTTTTCACACATAAATGCTATAAAAATGTTTTTTTTCATGCTGCAAAATAAAATATCAAGAATATTATTTTTCTCTCCATATCATGCATTGAGAAAGTGAAACTCTCGAGATAATCCTCAAAAACACACTCATTGTGTTTGAAATATTGTTTCAACAATAGTATACAATATGTAAACGATGCTTGCTACAAGTTATCAATCGATAACAGTAAAATATCAAATGATACATTTCGATTGATACTACGACATATATTGTTGATGGTATAGTTAATGCTAGTTACTGTGGACGTTGCGTCTTTTTGAGAAAACTGATATGTTGATACCATATGTGACAGCAAATTTCTCTAAAAAACACTCATTACGTTTGGATATTTATTCTCTTATACAACATTCTTGATGTATCGTTTTAATATTTGTGAAACAAACCTTGGAAATTACCAAACTAGAACAAGATACAAATGTCAAGCGTAACAACCGTATGTAAGTATCACTACAAGAATCAAAGCTTTTAGCCACAACCTAAAGTCGTAGCTAAAAGTAAGAAACGTGTGGCAATAGATTTATTGCCACGAGAAAACGTGGCTATTGGGTCGTGGGTATACCCTCGTGCCTAAAAACATTTTGTCACGACCCGTCCGACAAAATAGTCACGACCACGTTAGCCACGATAGTCAACGACCTTTTAGCCACGACAGTTGTGACAAAAAAATCCTTAAAATGTCACGGATTAAATTAATAATAAACTTATAGGCACGACTTCGCGTGGCTAAAAAACTAAAACAATTTAATTGTTACAATCTTAGCCACGACTTTATCGTGGCTAAAGATTTTAATATAAAATAATATTAAAACTTTAGTCACGACTTATCGTGACTAAAAGTGTACTAATTAAAAATATAACTAACTTTAGTCACGATATCTTATCGTGGACTAAAGATTTTACTTGAATTTTATTTTTTGTACACTTTTAGCACGATAAAGTCGTGTACTAAAAGTGTCTACTGTTTCTGCTATACAGCTTGTAGTTTTTGTAGTCACCTGCAGTTTTCTGGATTTTTCCCAAAATGTTTTTTTCCCGCACAGTAGCATACAAACATCACAAATATCAACAACATATTTTATATTATGCATAAATATTCGTCAACAAATCCTCACATAGTTTTTACCATTACACATACTAAACGCTTCTATACTTGTAACCTAAATCGTTTTACCAAGCATACAATACTTGTCGCCTAATTCGTTTTACAAAACACTACAATACTTGTAGCCTAAATTGTTTTACCAAGATACAACACCTAGCTATCAAGAGATCGTCTCCTCATTATTTCTTCATGTTCCATCTAGAACTCATTTTTTATCATCACTTTCTATGTATTCTTCATCCTCTTTTTCCAACCACGGGGGGTTTTATCCAAAATTTTTTCATTACTCTTTTTTCGGCACAGTCTCCCCCGCTCTCTTGGGCTCTTCATGCGTTCTTTGACGTGCTGTCTGTGTAGTTGCAAAAAAAATTATTATACAAAATAATATACGTCCATTTAAGAAAATTAATATAATACTAATATAGAAATAAGTTTTGAATAAGTGACCCATTATGGTAACAGTAGGGAAAATTACTTATTTAGCTACATTACACATTATTTACATAGGGGACACAGTTAAGGGGTTAGTGTCGGCTCGAGGTTTGTCAGGTTCGGGTCAAGTCGGGTTTCCTGGGTCAATTCGGTGGTTTCGGGTTGAGGCTAAAAAGCATACCCAAACCCGAACCTATTAAGGTCTCGGGTTAGTCGGCTTCGCGTTGGGTCTAGTTAGGTCGGGTCTATTCGGGTTCGGGTTGTCCCATTTTAAAACCACATAATTCAAGTGTTTCTAATTGGAAGTTGAAACACTAAACAACTAAATGAAAAAGAAAACAAATGTTACAGCCACATTTGTTGCATTTGTTTCATGCTTAAAATTAGAACTTGCAGTAGGTTCTTGGCAAATTTATAGAACTGCAGTGGGCAAGATAAGGGTAGATATATTAGACTAGAGGAGACACATAATGCAGCCATGAATGCAATGCAACCATGGATGATAACAAAGCCATAAAAGATTTTTACATATAGTTATCAAAATAGAGAAATTTGGTCGCATTTGTTCGTTAAAGTGGGTTTGTGCGGACTTGCTTACTCGGTAGGTAATGTAAGAACCAAGTTTATATTTATTGAACAAAGGCAAATACGCTTTTAATCTACATAATGATTTTAAATAACAGTAGGCAAGTTTAGATTTATTGAACAAAGGCAAATATGCTTTTAATCTACATAGGCAAAGGCAAGTTTATATTTATTGAACCAAGTTGCAAATTATGTCATTCAAATAACAGTAGGCAAACATGCGTTTAATCTACGCTTAGATTTCCTAAACTGATATGACCTTTTAACTGAACAAAGGCAACATCACATGAACATATATGATACAACAAGTGACTAAGTGAGTATTCATTAGGCAAACGCCAAGTCAAGTATCAAAGTGCCAGTCGAACTTAGTACTAAACTCAGTACGAGTAGCCAAGTTGGTGCTTAATAAAGACAGTACCAGTCAAACGCAGTACCACTGTAACAATAGTCTTTCACATAAAACGTTAAAATATATCAGCATAAAATTTAAAAAAACACAGTAGGCATTCACATTACCCAGTTACGAGTAGCCATAAACTTATAACATGAAATCATTTTATTGCAAACTCAACCATGAACTTATAACATGAAAAATCAAAGCCATGAACTTATAATGTTTTTGTATTTAGCGTTATAACATATGAAGTGTTACTTACACGTGAGTATTTGTCCTTGTTCCTTGTACACTCGGATACATCCACCTCATGTAAACAGACCCATTGTTAAACGATACTGCAAAATGAACACATATACCAGTTAAATAGATACACACTTAACTGTTACCAAACATTGCATAACAATCGAGCATAGATGCAATATCATATCTACTTATCCAAGAAAGTACAAAATACAAAAGAAACGGCAACCCACCTTCTTAATAAGAAACGATAGCACCATTTTGTGCATACACAAGAAACGATAGAAACAACAAATCACATACACCACACCTAAAAACAACCAAACTAAACTACCCATATAAATTGATACCTACTCACTACCTAGTGTCCCACCATACATTTGAGAACCAAAAGAATCAGTAGAACAAAAGTACCAGTTAAGTACCATTGACAAAACCAATAAATGCCAAAATACTTGGACTAAAGTACCAGTTAGCTAGATATTCGGAGGAGATAGGGGGACTAGTGGGTGCTAAGCCTCCCCCAACTAGCCCAATAACCTCACTACAATATAATCCAAAAGCCCAATATTTTAAAATTATAATGGTTAGCCCCCTCCAATATTATGTTTGGATAAAAGCCAAAGCCCCCACCAATATTTGTTTGGATAAAAGCCCAATATACTTTTGTTTGGATAAAAAAGAATTACATTTGTGGAACTGAAGAGTCAAGAAGAAGAAGACACGAAATAAACCTATCAAAAAAACTTATCTCAATTCTCATAACTCATAAGGTAATGATTTTATGTATTTGTTTTTCATTAATGATTGCAATTAGTTATTCACTTCTTTGAATCTCTTTGTCTTTAGTTCTTTGTATTGCTCAATTGTAATTTCATATTGTCATCGATAGTTTTTGTTTGAGATTTATGATCATTAATCACTTAATTGACTTGATAACTATTAAAGGTATTAATTGCTTCTACCATTATCAGTTTATCACTACTCGTTATATACTAAATTGCTTATTTCCTTCTTGGATCATTAAAACGATTCATATCAAGTCATACAGTTAAGAATTTGGCCAATAATGAATGGTAGCAGTTTCATTTCTACTTGAATTAAATGGCTTGAGTTATGTTATTGTCTACAAGGGGTCAAAGAGATCTAATAGATAGAATAAGAATAGCTACATCATGGTCAAAAAAGATATGCTATCAACAGGTGTTTTTTTTAGTACTAGATATATAAATAATAACAGAGCAAAGTCAGTAACTTTTTGTGTTTTCTTATTTTGGATTATTGACATGTAACCTTGTTGTCACTTCTGTATTCTAATGTAAAAACCTTATAAATTCCAGATTTCCAGGTTAATCAATGAGCAAAAAAAGGACAATTAATTCTTTTTACAAGCGAATAGAAGATGTTGTTGATGATTCCGAAATTCAAACCCAAACCCAAACAGAACCTCAAACTCCAAAACAGGCTCAACCTCAAACTGAGACACAAACAATTGGTGATAATGTTATGGAAGTGTACATTCGAGTGGAGTGAAACACGAAAACAATTGCTACATCGAATTTATAATAGGTCTATTTAGATTCTTTATCAGTGTCCAGGCGTGCGACCTCCAATATCGAGCTATCCAAGTAACTTGCAAGATGAGATTAGACGAACTTATATTACACTCGGACCTTATCAACTTATTAAATCACATTATCCTCTTAGTCCTTGTGGTCGTCAGAAGCGTAGCTTCCAAGCAGCGTGGTTTAAAAGATTCTGGTGGTTGGAGTATTCTGATAAGACTGATTCTGCATTTTGTTTTCCATGTTACCTTTTTGGTAGGAAGCCTATAGGGAGAGTTGGATCAGGCACCTTCACAGTTAAAGGTTTCAATAGATGGAGAAAGGTAAATAGTGGCAAAGAATGTCCTTTTGTCAATCATGAAGGTATGACTCCTTCTTCGGCTCATAATTTTTCAGTAAGGTGCTATGAAGATCTGAAAAACAAACTATGTCACATAGAGAATGTAATAGACAAGTAAACAGAACAAGAAATAATGGATAATAGACTGCGCCTTTAAGTAACTATTGACTCTACTAAATGGCTTACATTACAGACTTGCCCTTTAAGGGGAGGTGATGACAGACCCACTTCATTAAATCGGGGAAATCTTCTTGAATTGGTAGATCTTATCGCTTCATATAACAAAAAGATGTGCAAAGGTAGTGTTAAATGCTTCCAAAAATGCAAAGTATACTTCACCTAGTGTCAAAGAATATTACAAATGTATGCTATAAGTACATGAATCCATTCGCTGATGAGATTGAGAATGCAAAGTTTTGTTTACTAGTGATGGAATCTCAAGATGAATCAAGGAAAGGAACAAATGGCTATTTGTGTGAGATTTGTTGATCGCAAGGGGTATATCAAAGAAAGGTTTTTGGACTTGGTTCATGTTAAAGATACGAACGCATTGACTTTAAAAAATGAGATATTATCTTCTTTGTCTTATCTTAAGCTTGATGTTCAAGTTATTCTGTGGTCAAGGATTGATGAGCTGATAATATGGTGAGGTGGTATGGGCTAAAAGCTTTGATTTTGAACGAATGTCCTTTTGCTTATTATGTGCATTGTTTTGCTCATCAGTTGCAATTAGCTCTTATTGCAGCATCTAAAGATGTGTCTGAAGTGCATACTATTTTCAAGCATTTAAACTTCATTGTTAATGTCATTGGTTCTTCTACAAAGCGGAATGATCAATTACAAGATGCTCAAATTGATGAAATATCACATCTTGCTGAAATTGGAGAACTTGAGGGTGGAAGAGGATCTAATCAAATGCAAAACTTATAAAGGGCCGGAGATACAAGATGGAGTTCACACTTCAAATCAATTTGTAGTTTGTTGAGATTGTTTGGTCCAACGCGTGTGGTATTAAACGACATTTATCTTGGACGAGCGACAGGTTCTCAAAAAGTTGACGCTATATATGCTCTTACAAACCTTTTATCCTTTGATTTTGTTCTCGTTTTGCATCTTATGAAGGAAATAATGGGGATTATAGATAAGCTTTGCAAAGCTTTGCAAAACAAGTCTCAAGATATTGTTAATGCTCTTTAACTTTTGTTCTTCCACTTCGAGTCTTTAATTCACAGTAATGGGATGATGGGTGGGAATCACTTCTAGATAAAATTGTTTGTTTTTGTAAGAAATATAACATTCTTGTTCCCGATATGAATGTGACTTACAGAGATATAATTCAGTCACGTCACAAGAAAGATAATGTGACAGTCGAGCATCATTATCGGGTTGATGTGTTTATTGTTGCTATCGATAGTTAGTTACAAGAGCTAAACAATAGATTTAGTGAGTCGGTTTCAGAGCTTGTTCGTCTTAGTGCTATGTTGGATCCAAGAAAATCTTTCAATAGTTATGACATATGTAAATGGTGACGAAATTTTTATCCTTTAGATTTTCACCGATCAAGATAAATTGAGTTAAAGCTTGTGTTGCAACATTATGTGTTGGATAATGATACTCAAATTGAAAGAATATTACTTCAAGTTGTAACAGTTGTGTAAAGGATTGCAAAGAAACTGAGAAGTCAGAAACTTTTACTCTTTTGCACAGGACTTGTTTTGTCTTTTATTAAATCTATCCTGTGTCAACTCCAAATCTGAAAGAGCCTTTTCAAAATGTTAAAACTTGTGAAACAAGACCTTCGTAGTACTATGAGTGATGGCCCCTTTCTTAATAGTTGCTTGATTTTAGTGTTGAAGAGAGATTGTTCGTACCTTTGTACAAATAACGTAATTGATGATTTTTACTCCAAAACACAAAGACGTGTCCAAATGAAAAAACGCAAGGTAATGTTACTTGTTTTTCTTTAATTTCTTATTTATCATTAACATGAAGTTTGTGCTTTAGTATATGAATACTTTTTGTTATTTGCAGGTTAGTTCATGAGACAAGATTTGGGCCGAATGCTAACCGCTAAGTCGTTAACCGCCATTATTGATTAAGGTTTTGTATTAGCGTAAAACACGTGTTTTCTTAATTTATTAGGCATTTGGCACTTCGTTTGTTTTTTTTCTAGGATTTTGATATGTTGGTGCGAAATATATGGTTTATCTTTCTAAATTATTATGCCAGCCCCCCTTAACTTGAAATCCTGGCTCCGCCCCTGACTCATGTTACTTCCATTAACACAATAAGCTGAAAATTAAACCAAAATCAAATTCAATTTCATAGTAGTTGAACAGTAGATACAAATCACTAATAATATAATTCAAAAAAATCATAAAATTTACAAACTTCCCTAAAATCACTTATAATTCAATACTTACTAGTGGTGACGGGAGTGGTGGGTCTGTGACGGGAGAATGACAATGATGAGAGAGAGACGAGACGGGAGCTGTAGTGATGACGGGAGTTGTGGTGGTGACGGGAGTTGTGGTGAGATGAGAGGGAGTTGTGGTGGTGATGGGAGTTATGGTTTATTTGGTTAATTTGGTAAAGTGAAGATTGAGATACAAAGAGATAGATATTTCACAAAAACAAATAGGGAAATTTTGAATTTTCATGAAATATTTTGGGGGGAATACATTTAGCCACGACCTGAGTCGTGACTAAAAGTGTTTTACTTATTTACTAAAAATTTCATGAAATATTTCACTAAATTTAGGAGGGAAAATACCTTTCCCACGACATTAAATGTTCAACGGATGAGTCAAGATGGTAACGTTATACATTAGATGCTATCGTTGTACATTAGATGTTCAACGGATGAGTCGATATGTTATCGTTGTACATTAGATGTTCAATGGACGAGTCAAGATGGTATTGTTATACATTAGATGCTATCGTTGTACATTAGATGTTCAACGGATGAGTAGATATGTTATCATTGCACATTAGATGTTCAACGGATGAGTCAAGATGGCATCATTATACATTAGATGCTATCGTTGTACATTAGATGTTCAACGGATGAGTCGATATGTTATCGCTATACATTAGATGTTCAACGGATGAGTCAATATGGTATCGTTATACATTAGATGTTATCGTTTCAACGGATGCGTCAAGATGGTATCGTTATACACTAGATGCTATCGTTGTACATTAGATGTTCAACGAATGAGTCGATATGTTATCATTGTACATTAAATGTTCAACGGATGAGTCAATATGGTATCGTTATACATTAGATGTTATAGTTGTACATTAGATGTTCAACGTATGAGTCGATATGTTATCGTTGTATATTAGATGTTCAACGGACGAGTTAAGATGGTATCGTTATACATTAGATGCTATCGTTGTACATTAGATGTTCAACGGATGAGTCGATATGTTATCGTTGTACATTAGATGTTCAACGGACGAGTCAAGATGGTATCGTTATACATTAAATGCTATCGTTTCAATGGATGAGTCAAGATGGTATCGTTATACACTAGATGCTATCGTTGTACATTAAATGTTTAACGGATGAGTCGATATGTTATCGTTGTACATTAGATGTTCAACAAATGAGTCAAGATGGTATCGTTATACATTAGATGATGTCATTGTACATTAAATGATCAACGGATGAGTCGATATGTTATCGTTGTACATTAAATGTTCAACGGATGAGTCAATATGGTATCGTTATACATTAGATGTTATCGCTGTACATTAGATGTTCAACAAATGAGTCGATATGTTATCGTTGTATATTAGATGTTCAACGGATGAGTCAAGATGGTATCGTTATTCATTAGATGTTGTCGTTGTACATTAGATGATCAACAGATGAGTCGATATGTTATCGTTGTACATTAAATGTTCAACGGATGAGTCAATATGGTATCGTCATACATTAGATGTTATCGTAGTACATTAGATGTTCAACGGATGAGTCGATATGTTATCGTTTTATATTAGTTGTTCAACAGATGAGTCAAGATAGGATCGTTATACATTAGATGCTATCGTTGTACATTAGATGCTCAACGGATGAGTCAATATGATATCGTTATACATCAGATGTTATCGTTGTACATTAGATGTTCAGCGGATGAGTCAATATGATATCGTTATACAACAGATGTTATCGTTGTACATTAGATGTTCAACGGATAAGTCAAGATGGTATCATTATACATTAGATGTTATCTTCGTACATTAGATGTTCAACGGATGAGTCAATATGTTATCGTTGTACATTAGATGTTCAACGGATGAGTCAATATGTTATCGTTATACATTAGATATTCAACGAATGATTCGATATGTTATCGTTGTACAAACTTTGACAAAAATTCTACAACAAAAAGCGCCACGGACTCCCGCCAAGAACTCCCGCCAAGAACTCACGCCAAGAACTCCCGCCAAGAACTCCCGCAAAGTACTCCTGCCAAGTACTCCCGCCAAATACTCCCACCAAATACTCCCTCTAAAAACTCTTTTTTTTACCATAAAAGCAGATCAAACTCTTACCATCACAACCACCAACAGATCACACACACTTTTACCATCACAACCACCAACATATC
>BQNB010039639.1:0-10422 GCA_026074375.1 Tanacetum coccineum
GTTATGATGGGAGATGAAAGTATATATAATTGCGGCGTGTAAAACGAGTTTTCAAGGTTTGTAAACTTGTTTTTTATATTTTTATTAGTTTTTGTATTTGTATGCTTTTTGTATTATTTTGAACTTTTGTTACTTAATGGGTTATCTCTACTTCTCTACTATCTTGTAAAGGATTTAAGAACAAAAAATATTTTTTTAAAAGGAAATTAATAAACTATTAGACAATATTGTATTATTGTTCATCTCAACTGAAAATTAAAGTGTCTTCGTGCACTTCATTTCGTATCAGGCTTATTTTGTAACTGTCCTTTTAAGTGCATTCATGTGATCTATTTGTAACGGTTCATTAAACATCATTTAAGTGTCAATAAGTATCTATTATAATGCATTTATTATGACATTAAGCCAAATGGAAAGATTTAAAATTAAGACATTTTAATTTGTTTATTAAAGAAAGTTTTAAAAATATATGAATATAACGCATGATCATAGTAACATTAACAACCCATTCTATTCTGAGAATTAAATCTAAAATTGTAACGGTCCATTAAAAATAAAGTTGTAAGTTTGTAACAGTCTATTCTCTTTAAAAAACACAAAGAACTATCTCTCTCTTTCTATTCATATAGCTCTTTCAAACAAAACGAATTTTTATGTATTAAAAAGCCCATTTAAACATTAATAACCGTTGTATATTATTAATACAAATCCAACGCAAAACTCAATATAAAAAACAGGTTCTCTTTCCTCTCTACAACCTAAAAAACACACCATGACCCTCTTTCAAAAACTAGCAACAAAAAACATCTGAAATTCAATGCTTTAATAAAGCCTCAATAAAAACATTTGGGCCTCACAAAAAATTTAAATTTTTATATAACCATCACTTAAACAAGACCACACGTTTCTCATTAACCTCTTTATGTCCTAAAAAATTTCCTCACACAATGCTTATTAGTAATTAGTAATAAATATATATTAAACCCTCATCAATTTAGCCACTATATAAAGTAAATACACAACCAAATCTTTAAGTACGCAAACATATCATATCAACAACGTAGATAATAAAAAATTGATCATCAACATTCTTATTAAAAAAGTACAATTAATATATCACATGATACAAAACAATAATGCATAAATCATCTTATCATTTATTTTCCTTTTTAAAACATAATTAAATGAAATTTACATTTAATTAATGATATTTTAAAAATATCCCTTACTCAAAAATAAACTTAATATAACACATGATACAAAATGATAATGCATAAATCATCTTATTTTTTTCTTCTTTAAAACACCACTAAATCCTCATACAATGCTTATTAGTAATTAGTAATAAATATATATTTAACCCCTCATCAACCTAGCCACTATATAAAGTCAATACACAACCAAAATTCAACAACGTAGATAATAAAAAATTGATCATCAACATTCTTATTAAAAAAGTACAATTAATATATCACATGATACAAAACAATAATGCTTAAATCATCTTATCATTTATTTTCCTTTTTAAAACATAATTAAATGAAATTTACATTTAATTAATGATATTTTAAAAATATCTCTTACTCAAAAATAAACTTAATATAACACATGATACAAAATGATAATGCATAAATCATCTTATTTTTTTCTTCTTTAAAACACCACTAAATGAAATTTGTGGATCAAAGATCTTTGCATTAAACACAATGTGCATTTTCTAGGAGTCAAAGAATCAAAAATGACACGTCTTGAGCTTTTTAGACTCAAAACTATGTGGGGTAATTTTGCTTTTGATTATGTTTGCAGTATGGCTCAGGGTCGTTCTGGTGGTCTCATCTCTATGTGGGACCCTAATTTTTTCTCAAAGGAGTTCATTTGGTGCGATGATTATTTTATTATTATCAAAGGGAATTGGAAAAACGTAGTGGAAGATTGTTACATGGTGAATATTTATGGTCCTTATGACCAGGTTTCTAAGCTCGCCTTATGGAATAGACTTCAAGACTTCATGCATCATCGTAATGGCTCCTACATTATGTTCGAAGACATGAACGCTGTCAGGAATGAGCAAGAAAGGGTTGGTTATATTTTTAATAACATTGAAGTTGGTTATTTTAACTATTTCATTGATGCTACAGGTTTGGTTGACCTCCCTATTGGAGGGCGTTGTTTTACTTGGATGAATAAAACAGGTACTAAGCTTAGTAAACTCGATTGTTTCCTTATTTCAGAAGATGTGATTGATTTGCTCCCAGACATTCGTATTACTGCTCTTGATAGGATATGGTCGGATCACAACCCAATCCTTCTTCATGTTGACAAAATTGATTTTGGCCCCTCTCCGTTCAAATTGTATAATTCATGGCTCTTGAGAGATGGTTTTGACGATCTCATCAAATCCGAATAGGATTCGCTCGGCTCTAATAATTCCGGATTCCCTATCAAATGTCATGAAAAGTTTCGTATTCTCAAAGCTAAGATTCGGCAATGAAACAACAACAGCAAGACTATGGAGAGAAATAGAAAAGCTGCAGCTCTTGAGGAATTATCCTCTATTGAAAAGAAAATCGATGAGGGCTCCGCCTCGCCTTCTGACACTGAGAATCGCCTTAATCTTCTTCACGAGCTCGAAATCATAGATAAGTTCGCTTCGATGGATCTCATCCAAAAAGCTCGGGTCAAATGGGATATTGAAGGGGATGAAAACACAAAGTTCTTTCATGGGTTAATCAATCAGAAAAGACGAAATCAGATGATCAATGGTATTATGGTTGAAGGAAATTGGATTACAGACCTCAGTTTGATCAAAGATGCATTTTTTTTAATTTTACAAAGTCAAATTTCAAGCCCAATACTCCCAGGTTTCGTTCCCTAACCTTCCTCATTCTCAAACCCTTAATAGCATAGACCGGGATTATCTTGAAAGACTGGCGACTCATGAGGAAATCAAGGAGGCCGTTTGGGATTATGGTAGTAGTGAAGCTCCTGGTCCTGGCGGATTTTCCTTTGCTTTTGTGAAAAAATATTGGGACATCATTAAGAAGGACCTGCACGATTTCATTAATTCCTTCTTCGCCTCATGTGATATGCCTTATGGAGCTAACTCCTCCTTCTTCACCCTCATTCCTAAAGTTAACAATCCTACTCTCATCACTGATTTTCGTCCTATATCGCTCATTGGCATCCACTACAAGATCATTGCCAAGATTCTAGCAAACCGGTTATCTAAAGTGATTGATAAGATTGTTAGTAAAGAGAAATCAACATTTATAGTTGGACGTCAAATTCTTAACGGCCCTATCATTCTCAGTGAAATCATAGATTAGCACCAAAAAAAAACAACTTCTCATTTTTAAAGTGGATTTTGAGAAAGCTTTTGACTCTATTAGCTGGAATTAATTAGATCATATTCTCGATAGTCTCGGATTTGGTCTTAAATGGCGTTCTTGGATCAAAACCTGCCTTTCATCTTCAAGAGCCTTTATTCTTGTCAATGGTAGCCCTACGTTCGAATTCTCTATCAATCGTGGTCTTAGACAAGGAGATCCCATATCTCCCTTTCTTTTCATTCTTGTCATGAAAGGTCTTCATAATGCCTTCGTTGATGCTGTGGGTAATGGTCTGATCAGTGGTATTAATATTAATAACTCGTCTATCAATATTTCCCATCTTTTTTTTGCAGATGATGTGATAATTACTACTGGCTGGAATGTTAGAGATCTGGAAAACATCATTTGTGTTCTTCATGTTTTCTATCTTGCTTCGGGGCTCAAGATTAACATCCACAAATCTAAAATCTACGGTATTGGGGTTAACGAGGATGAGGTTTATAATATGGCTAGTAACGCGGGATGTATTGCAGGTAATATCCCTTTTAATTATCTTGGTCTTCCTATTGGCTCCAACATGAAATCCATTGCCAGCTGGAAGATGTTAATTGATCGTTTCCGCTCGAGACTCTCAACTTGGAAAGCCAGTCTCCTTTCTATAAGGGGCCGTCTGACCCTTATCAAACATGTGTTAGGAAGTCTCGGCATCTATTATCTCTCAATTAATAGAGCCCCTGAATCGGTTCTCAATGATTTGGAAAGAATTCGGTCCAACTTCTTTTGGGGAGGTAATCAAGATGGCAAAAAAATGGCATGGGTCAAATGGTCTATTATCTTAAATTCTTATGATAATAGAGGTTTAAACATTGGTAGTCTTAAAGCTTTTAACCTTGCTCTTCTCCAAAAATGGCGCTGGAGGTTGTTCACTTCTCCAAATGATCTATGGGTTAAAGTCGTTAAAGCTTTTCATGGTCATGAAGGTGGTTTTGATAATAATGGCTGCAGTTTCAAGGGTACATGGGCTAACATTGTTGGATCCTCAAACTTCCTTCACTCGAAAGGTATCATTTTGAATAATTCTTTTCGTTTTAATGCTGGTTGTGGAACTCGTATTCGTTTTTGGAAAGATATATGGGTTGGCGAGGCCCCTCTCTCTATCAGGTACAATCGTCTTTACCGACTTGATCTAGACAAAGATTGTCTCATCACCGACCGTATCATTAATGGTCAATGGCATTGGAATTGGTCTAGGACCAATATTGGTGTTCGAAATCTTGCTTTTTTCGCGACATGCTGAATGAGATTGGCCAACTCAATATTGTTGCTAGCGAAGACACATGTGTTTGGAATCTTGGCCCAAATGGTACTTTCACGGTAAAGGATGCTCGTAATATTATTGACCAAAAGACTCTTCCTTCTACTTCTTGGGACAAAATCATTCCCCGCAAGGTTAATATTTTTATGTGGAGATTGTCATTGGATCGGCTTCCTCACAGGTTGAATCTCTCTTTGCGTGGAATGGATATTCCGGCTATTTCTTGTTCCTCTTGCAATGCTAACGTTGAATCTGCCAATCATATTTTCTTTGAATGCATTATTGCTTCTGATTTATGGAAGCTCGTGTATAGATGGTGCGAAATCCCCTTTGTCCAAGCTTTATCCTTTGAGGCGTTTAAAGATTGGTTATCCTCTTGGCATGCTCCTAAAGAAAAGAAACACAGGCTTTTCATCATTTCTACCTCGGTTCTTTGGTGGCTTTGGAGATTCCGAAATAGTGTTACTTTTAACTCTCAACCGTTGAGGAAAAGTGACATTTTTGATTATGTTCGTTCTACTTCGTTTTCTTGGCTCCATAACAGAGGCAATTTGATTTTATCCTGGACGGATTGGCTGAAGTCCCCTCTAATGACCGCGTGTTTAGACAATGGTTGAATGCTTTGTTTCAGAAGGCTGCTTTCTTGTCTCGCCTTCTTCCTCGGGGCTTGTTTGGGGTTTCTTCAAAAACCATCTCGGAGTGAAAACCGGTGGCTCGGCCTCCGTGGTGGAGGGGTTTTCTTTTGGCAGAGTGAAAACCGAATGTTCGGCCTCCGTTTCAAAAGTTTTTTCATCCCTTTAGTTTCCCTCGCAGTTAAAGTCCCGAGTTGCATCGTTATGCTTTTTTTTGTAATTCATATGCACTTTTAAGTTTCTAGCTCCTTGCTAGACTCTTTTTTTCAATATATCATCAGCCGTTCAAAAAAAAATTGAAACAAAACTGAAAGTGGATTACACTATTTCATGATTTTAACCCTTCTAAAATAAGAGCAACTAGTGAAACTGATTATAGTTTTGTGTTCAGTTATAAAATGATTGTTAAACACATTAAAACTTATAAACGTTTCATATTCTCCGAGATTGATCCTAAAGACAAGATAAAATAACAACATGCCATTTCTAGTAACAAAGTGTAAACAACTTTTTACACAACGATTTACAATAAGCCTTAATCTTTTAAAAACCGGTTTTCTTAACGACTTGGTCGATGGTACGTACCCATGTCTCGGGACCAAATGAAGCTAGAAAAGGGTAATATGGCAGTTATCACAGCAGTTGAGGAAGTAGTCTAAGATGTTCCATGTTTTTACTTTTTAGCTAAGTACTCCGTAGTTCATGCGTCAAAGGGTCGTATCATCGGGCTTCTTTATCTAGTTCTTGAAAGATTGATCATCTTTAATCGGTGTTTTATCAGTCGAGCTCTTTATCCCGACTCAACCAGTTTCTTTCCCCAAGGCTGGATTGGCCTAAATGATTTCCGGTTACTGGCCGAGTCAAAACCACGGTTCTCAAACATTGATTAGCCTATCAAAACAACTCATCTAATGCTAACAAGCCCAAGGACAGATTCATATGGGTGCCGGGTGTGACACGAGCTACACCCGATTTAAAATCATGAAGTGTAAATTTTTTTCAAAACTGCCGTTTTTTGGGTGTGTGCAACCCCCAATTTTTTTTGATACTTTCATTTCTTACGGCGTAAGTTTAGTTAACACAACATTTCTTTTGTGAAACACCCTCTTAAAAATCCTGAGTCCGTCCTTGAACAAGCCCAAACAGTTTTTTGCCCATCAAACTCATGCACTCTAGGCAATGATTATTGGTGAAGTATAGAGTAATACGGGGTAACTTATATAATTATAGTATGTAAATTGTGAAATACAGAGAATTATACTTCCTGCGCGTTGAAGCGGGTACTAATACATTTTTTTGACGAGGAGATCAATACCACAAAGGTGAAAGTTCGAATATCTTGTGTGATTTTAGTAGGAGAAAAGTATTAGTAGATAAATAGGTCAAGTGGGGTTTGTGAGTTTAAGGTATTTAGGGTTTTTATCATTTATAATGATGAAAACCCTAGATATTAGTGGATAAATAGACTCAAGCTTGGTTATTGTGTTTAAGATATCTAGGGTTTTCATCATTATAAATGATGGCTTAATAATACATTGCAACTTACAGGTTTATTCAATGTCTAACAAAAAAAAGATACGTGTCTTTCTTTTATCGAGGACTATAAGTGACTAAAAATGAACATAAGATGTACTTGCGACTCCGTGAAAAATAAAGAAAGCCGAAGAAAAAGAAAAAGGAAAAAGAAAAGAAATATAGGCTAAAGGCGAGACTTGAACCACACACCAATAAAGTCAAAAATTGTTTTTTGGTTTCATTTCCTTAAAAAAAATAAGGTTAATTCGATGTCCAATAAATTTTAATCGTCTTGTTTTCTTTAGATGAATCATGTTGGATATCAGCGTAACTTACTTTTGATTATTACATCGAAATCTATGAATCAACCAAAGTGTATTGATCGACGAAGTCTTAGTTTGTAATATATTGTAGCAACCAAGATTCCGCTTTAAAAACTATTCCAAGGAATTGACGGTTTGGCATTTGAGATGAGATTTTTAGTAGAATTGGGTTGGGTTAATACGAGACACATATTTTGCGGAAACTATAAACAAGGAATATAGAATCGTAATACTTTGTA
Organism: Tanacetum coccineum; assembly: GCA_026074375.1. Lineage (NCBI taxonomy): Eukaryota > Viridiplantae > Streptophyta > Magnoliopsida > Asterales > Asteraceae > Tanacetum > Tanacetum coccineum. Next base: position 7,354 of record BQNB010039639.1, read on the forward strand.
ATTCGATCGCTAATCTGTCACAACATTACAAAGTGATATGTCATATGCGTATGTCATATATATTAAATTTGCATTTGCTTCGCAATACAATCGTAATCTATCGCAATTTTTGTTTGTGCTTCGAAATGATGTTCGTGATATAAAAGGATAGATTCGGTAACTTATGGCCATCTGCATAAGCTATAAACGTAACTGCACTTAGGCGCAAGACATTCACTAGAAAAAACATATCTGTTCAATTTATTAAAGTACACTAAGAGTAATTTTGACATTTACTAATAAATTTCTAGTTTTAACAATATAACACAAATATAAGTCAAAGAAATGCAAATTTCCCGAACAATATTATATGGAGTAGTACTAATGAATCGAAATAGTTGCCAAAATGGATGCATTCAGTAAAAATCAGAATTTTATCCCCTTCACGAAATGTATCACATGCAAAAACTTTTGCACTTTTGTATGTCTTTTACGTTTACTGTAGTTATTTAACAATAACAATGATTATAGAATCTGTTTAACATGGAATTTTAAAGATTAACTATCTTTCAAGCTATTCACTTTCGTTAAAAACAAGTTAAAGAAAAGCTATAAATCTCCATTATTGTGTTTGCTTAATAATTAAGGGCGTGCTTGGTTTAAAAAAGGTAATGGAAATGAGAAAGGTAAAGGGTTTACTAAGGATATACTAAGGAATATAATGAAGCATTTCATTGTATTATGTTCCTTGTTTGGTTTGTATAATGAATCATCACAAACACACACATTGTAGTTCTTGTGAAAATGCTTAATATTTATAAACATTTAATTTCACTATGAGTTTATAAATTTATGAAAATTATTTTGTGGATATTATAGTTTTTGTAAAGTCATGTAAATGTTAAAAATGTATAAGCATGACAAATGATATTGTGATGAAGTTTTGTATAAATACATATAAGAGGCAAATATAATATAAACTTGTGCGTGCTACATAAATTCGGAGTTTCATAATCTAAACTATCAACATGATTCAACACGTCTGATATCAAATTTATGACATAATGAAACTAAATGGACCATAAATTTAGGAAGGGTTGGATCGTGTATAAAAAGTAGTTAACTAGGTAATCAAATTTTAATACCCCAAATTTAGTAGGTAATGGGTTATTACCTACTTTTAGGTAATAAATAAATGCAATATAAGATATCAAACATCACTTTTCATTATAATTATTATTCCTTACTTACTAAAACCTTCAATCAAGCACCCCCTAAAAGATTTAATTTTATGGGTTGATACTCAATGTCAAAAGGACATTAATTATTGTTACGAGACATGCAGACCCGTGTGATGTACACGGGTTGTATATAATTGTTGATTGCGTAAGGTTTCAGTGAGCTGAGGAGGAATAAGCATGCTGGTGCCTTAAGCGCATGAATCTTTAAGCAAAGTATTTATAGTTTCTCAATAAAAGGTGTGTAATAAGGTTATTAAGATGCAAACACATTAACCCTCTCATTAACACTTGACATCAACGACTGTTATATATTTTCTTAATTACCTACATCATCGTCTTGCAATTAGTTGATCGGTCAATGATGTTATGTTATATATGTGCACCATGGTGTCTTTCCTCTCTAAATTAAAATATTGAGCTCTGTGTGTTTACTTGATTTACATTGTGATAATTAAAGTTAAAATGATTGCAAAGGTGCATATTATATGATTAGCATGTGCCGGAAGACTGGTCGTTTAGCCAGCCTCAAAGGTTATTAGCTCCAATCATTTGATAATCAAGACTTAAATAAGATCCATAAACTGAAATAAAAACATGTACTCGCACAATGACCCTTATTCACTTTATAATAACATAACATTATTTCAAAAGAAACTATATTCAGTCAACAACTCTGTAAAATGTAACCTGCAATCAATGTTGTACTTTATCCGTTAAAACCCCCAAACTTTCTTCAAGCAATGCACTGTGGATATACTGGCTACCATGAATATAGTACGACCAATGATGCATGATGTACCAAACATTAACGCAGGCAAGCACCTTAGCTAACATGCTTTAAAGTCAAATCCTTGCGCTGCATTTATAATTCATTAAAAAAAACAGTTACAATGATGGATGATTATCAGAGGTATCAATCTGTAATGTTGTACACATTTTGCTTACAAATTGATCACTAAGCGTGGTTAAACCATTAAAGTGGTAAAGCAAAAAAGTTGGGATAAAAAGACAATGGTATGGTTAATTGGTTCGAATTGGTCAAAATTAACCTAAGGTGTGGCTTTAAAGAACACATATTCTTATAGTATTTTAGACACTAACTATTTATAACAAAAAATGTTTTGGGTTGAACAAATCCAACTCATTTTGACGCGCATCAAAAGTAACCATTTTAACCCGTCACCAACCTACCCGCCCCAACTGTAATAGTGATTTGTGAAGGCAACTATACATATTGCAAAGCCAATCTCCGGCTTTCCAATGCTGCAGCCAAGTTACATAGAGTTACGACAGCAAATGCTTATCAAGCAAGCAATGTGACCAACATTCTGACTTCTACTAAAGACCCGACTCCTGATTGAAGCTTACATCTGCATCAACAATTTCAACTGGTAAATTTACTCTTCTGCGCATGTCAGTACACACATATACTGTCGTAAAGTGTATTGCAACAATGAAAAAAGTTGTATTTGTTACATGGACAATATTAGATTCGTTGTGTGTCGTTTAGCGTCCTCCTGACGATATAAGTTAAATCTGAACTTAGGATAAAACATAACTTACGAAATCAATCGCTTTAAATACAACCTTTTCCAACTAATCTCTTCAAATGCTCCCTGCACACACAAAAGTAAAAAAAATGTCATAACCACTATTAAGCAAACATAGTAAAGAAAACATACCTCGACTGTTTGGCTAAAGAGTGCATACTTAGTTTCATAAAAATATAGTACAAATCTACGCATTTACATTTTACCTAAATTTGACACTTACTCGACCACACCACTTTTGGGCTGTTACGGCTTGGAGAAGGAATTCAAAGAAGATGTTTACAGGGATTTTGAATAGC
>BQNB010039639.1:12601-29226 GCA_026074375.1 Tanacetum coccineum
CATCATAAACTCAGCCCATCAAAGACAAACAAACGCAGCCCATCAACAACTTATAAAACCGGCCCATTTAAATAAAAGCTACAGCCCATCACATTTTTTAACTTCAAATTTTCGTGGCCCATTATTTTGATATAACCCGGTGTACAAAATCCTAGAGCTCGGCCCACTCATTCACACTATTTTCAGCCCAATCACCCTTGACCACATTCGGCAGCCCAATTTAATAAGAATTCGGCCCATCTCCATCATACAACTCTCGTCCAGTCCATAATAAGATTCTGATCCAAAAATATTATGGTCCAACACATACACCAACTATTGGCCTATTTGAGTGGTTAGAAAATTAGCCCACACTGAATGTGGTAGACGCAACCCATTGTTGATCCAACAATAACTTTGACTAATATATAACCAATCTTACCCTAATTTTTAGTAACATAGCACAAACCCTAATCACACACATCTCATTACTAACGCCACCAATCCCTCTTTTCTCTCCCATCCAGTAGTCACCAAAACATTCATACTCACATCATAAATATTAACTCCCAAACTCCTTACATCCTATCATTCGTATGATGTAACCCCAAAACATAAATTGAAAAACAACCCGTTTGTCTTCGATGAATCAGATACAAGATCGAACATGGCTTCTAGATCATAAGTATGGTCTCGGGTAGGTTGATTTTATTTTGATTTGTTTGTCTTGAGTGACATCGAAATAGAGAATAGATTATAACATTATTGTTATGAATCTGTCTTTTAATTTCGAAAATTGAAAAGGTTTTTACCTTACATAGATTGATGAGGAAATTGTGTTTAATCAAAAAGAATTGATGGTGACAAATAAACACATATCTGAGATCGAGTTTTCTTTGCATTTTCTTGATTTTCATTTCGATTTGAGTTATTGATGGGAGTAGGAGTGGAAGCAGGATGTATGTAAATATAGTTGTTATAAAAATGTGATGATGGGTTAAATAGGTGATGAGCTGGATTTGTGGATTTATATTGATGGCTGTGATGATGTTGATGATGGTTTTGTTTATGGTTTGTAGTTGTTTAATCGTGGTCTGTCCTTATTTTCGTCCAACTCAGTGAGTTGACCCGAGTCAACTCGGTAATTACCGAGTTGACTCGGATTGGTTTAGATCGGTTCATGCTGAGTTGTGTCTTGTTCGATCCTCAAAGAGTACACTCGTTCGATCCTTCTTGGTTTCGACTCGTTCGATCCACAAAGTGTGAAGCTCGTTCGATCCTCAAAGAGTACACTCGTTCGATCCTTCTTGGTTTCGACTCGTTCGATCCACATAGCTTATAACTCGTTCGATCCTCAATGAGTACACTCGTTCGATCCTCATAGGTTCAAACTCGTTCGATCCACATAAGAAAACACTCGATCGGTCCGAGTTGTTTAAGACTCGTTCGGTCCACCATGTTTTCGTCTCGTTTGGTTCTTCTTTGTTTGGACTGGTTCGGTTCTTGAGGAGGGACAACTCGATCGGTTGTCCTTTTGCTTGCACAAGAAAAACTTTGAGACACATGAAGGTTATGAGACACAAAAAACACCGAACATGTGAGTAAGACCAAGACAACAAATGGACCAAAAATAAAAGTAAAAAAAACTGTTATACAACAGTTTTATAAAAAAAACACAAAAAGTTTGTTACGTTGAAATAAAAAAATAATGTCCTTGTGCACTTTTTGACCAGAAAAACAACAATGAAATAAGTGACAGATTGGAGACTAATTCGAGACCAACCGGACACAAATAAAAATTGACCCAAGAGTATGTTGCCATGGCTCTTGATACCAATTGAAGGTCTAAGAAAACTATGATCCGGTGGTCTTAGTGAGTCAAACCACATGATAGCCATTTTAGTGAGAGAGAGTAGTAAGATGGAAGATGGACTTGTGATTATTGATGGAAAATAGATGAAGGATACAAATGACTTGACAAATGCCAAATGACTCAACCCCTCTATGGAAGCCATAGAGGGGTATTTATAGCCCATACGCCTCTAAACTATACATAGTTGCCTATTCTAGTCCTCGCGTATGTGACTATGATAAACTATGGTAATTCTGTAATGTCGTCACGTAAAAGTGAATTCCCAACAAGAATGAATATTGTAACTCCAGATCCTTTGGTTTCTCCACCGGCTTAAGCTTATAATAGCAGGGTTTTGTAACTATGGCTATCTGGGTAATACTGAGCATTTAAAGATACAGCCCCAATAAATTTAGGGGCTGAATCTTTTATAAGGATAGATAGAACGTGTTTTGACATTAATATTAGAATCAATCAATGATATCAAGCTTATATACTTATTTTAGAGTAAAATAAGTACTTGTTACTATGTGAGTAAGCTACTAATTTCAAGTGCTTATACGAACTGAAGTAATATAAAATGGTTTCCTTTGATACTTTCTAACGAAAAATCCATTTAGGATACACAAATCCAACCACCATGTCTAAACAACTCCTTTTTAAGCCATTTATAAGCATAAAAATAAGCAATCTTAAACATTGTCTTACAAACAATCCGAAACTAACTAGATTTTGATGCATAAGCGCTACAAATACCATACACCCATCCACTGAAGCAAAACATCAAACACTTAAATTACATATTAAAAACCATACCAAGCATCACACGCGAACCCATACAACGTATCAGTACTTTCCCGTCTTTTATACTTCTATTAACATCGAAAGCGATCTCGTTGGAAACAATCGATGCTCGTTGGAAACAATCAAGGATCGTAAACAATCTGAAGTCTATTCGATTATTATACTTTTTAAAGTTAACCATTTATCAAAAGTAACTTATAAGTCACCAACTTTATATCAATATCGAATAAATATTTCTCGAAAAGGTTTGAAACAATGAAAAAATAAATAAATATAAGATAATCATTCTGGAAATGCAACTGTGGCTATTTGAACTTTTGCATATATTGTCAAAAAGATCTCTCAATTCTTACAATAAATGGATATTTTAACTAATGAACCACAATAAAAGTTTTCCTAGAACTATTAATTCTTTTTTTGTTTGACATTGCGGAAGATCCTTATCTCATCTCCAAGCAAATCTTTTCGTGGTGGTTTTGCATTCATGCATGGTCTGTTGGGTAGCGAGTCTTATTGAAGGTTTTTAAAGCTAGTAGCTTTTTTGTTTTGAGAGAAAATCTTCTATTAAATAGCAACTAATCCTTTAGAGTATTCTGATCAACATACCTCCTCACAGAGAAACTTTACATGTTGTACCTCTTGATCACGGTTAACCATTCGATACACTCTAGCTCCTCTTAGCCTATCTGTAATACATGAACCAAACCCTCTTTACCAATTATAGAAAATACCAACAAAACATCCATGATCCCAAGATGTGTGTTCTTCCAAATGAAAATTCAAGAACTAAATTCTGGGATTATCTGCTTGAAATCGAACAGCTACCTAACTGCCAAAAGGCATACCAATCGTATTCCTTTCCACCTGGTCGACGACGTTAAATTTCTTTGGGTTTGTCTTTTAGTTATAGTTTCCAATTCCCTTGCCAACCGCGAAAAAGTTGAACGCATGTAGATGAATCCGGTGGTTCTCTGTGTCATCTTTCTGCTTCTGGTCATACTTCTACCTAAATCATGCATGTTTAAATACAAATGAGATAACCTTTACCAAAATATTGGTGCATGTTATAATTTATTTAACATTTCTTTGTTTAATAAATAAGAACATGTGAAACGAAAGCTTACAAAAGTCTATGAATTACTCTAAAACAGGAAAGTTTAAGTGCTCACTATAGTGTTTAGCATAAACATGCTTCCACACAAAATCCTCATCTCATGTAAATCTCCAAACTTTATTATCCGCCCACATAAGGTAGCTATTACATGTTAAATTTTCGCAATCAGGCGCCCGTTTTTATGTATCCCTCGAGCAGCTTTTGTGTACACATATAGGAGCTCAAGCAGATCAACAACATAAACTATAGCAAAAACCATGATTTGCTTGCTTGTTAGACTAAAGTCAAGAAAATTTAAAAGTTGGTTAATAAGGTTTACGTTTGCTTTGTAACCGATCTTAACCAACTTAAAAAAGTTGAGTCTCAATATATCCATGTCACATTTATTCATCTAACACGAATTTACTATAAATACTATCACCTAGCTAATTGTACCTTTCTGTGATGTCGTTTGAGTTGCTCCAGGTTGGTTCTCCATCATATGCTCACTGGTTTGTTGTGCGCCTCTTGCTATGTACATAGTAAATAAGGATAACAGTTTACTCTTACATTTGTTACATATTTTGTATTGAAAAAACGCATGTGCAGACCAAAAATAAACAATTCCAAACACCCTCTTAACAAAAGATTAAACTTTACAACACCAAAAAAAACTCGAGTCAAAATAAGGTTAATCGAAGAAAACGTAACTGACCTATGGAACTAAGTGCGTTCACAAATGTCGACATCTTCTTCTTTCCACCTTCACCCCTACTGCTCGACTCATCTTTGCCACTCTCCGTCTTCTTTACAGATTTCTTACACTACAAATTTGTAAGCATGATATGGCGTTAGCTTATGAAATAGTATATTCATGAAACCCAATCGGGTTCCCGCCACTGCTCATGCGTACATGGGCCATATATGGTGGATAATGGTTTAGCCAGAATTGCACAAACTTTTAAACGAAAACTGTGTTTGGATAGAATCTTTAAGAAAAAAGTTATTAGGAGCTGTATTGACAGAAAGTGGCCAGAAAAGGGTACTTGAAAGAACCTTTTAAAGGTTTGCTTGGACAGTAAACGTGCAGAAAAAATGACAAATTAGAATCTAGTTTCAGGGCTGTTTTGAACGCACCTTGTTAAGGGATGTTTGGACAGTAATAAGGTGCATAAAAGATGTTCTAAAAACTGGTATGGGCTGTCTAGTAACGTCCTTTTATGGGCTGTTTTGACAGCAAATAAGTGCAGAAAAACGATCTACAAAAACTGGTTTGCGGCAGTTTAGAAACGTCTTTTTACGGGCTATTTTGACCGCAATTAAGTGCAGAAAAAACATTCTAAAAACTGGTTTTGGGGCTGTTTGGAAATGTCTTTTTATGGGCTGTTTCGACAAACCTTATGAGGGGTTGTTTGGACAATAAAATACAAAGTTGAAAAACCGGACAAACTTCTTCAGGTCTAGTTTAACTAATTTTGGGGCTGTTTGGAAATGTCTTTTTATGGGCTGTTTCGACAAACCTTATGAGGGGTTGTTTGGACAATAAAATACAAAGTTGAAAAACCGGACAAACTTCTTCAGGTCTAGTTTAACTAATTTGTCTCTTGGAGCATCCTTGTTTGTATTCTGACCTTTTTCCGATATGCAGCAACCTAACATCGATTAAGTCCTCTACTGTCCAAAATAAAATTCCTAAAAAACTCTAAGAAAAAACACAAATAAATCAAATAAATCTAAAAAACAACTCAAAAGTCACTTGAAAAGAGCCTCAGTTGCCAGCGGCTTTCTCTGGTACGGTTTTTTTTGTTCCGGCTCCATTGTGGTGGTAAGAGTAAACCACACATAAAACCCATATGGGTTTTTTATAAATCAAATGAGAGGCGTGTGTTTTGCGTGTTCAAAGGATTCTGAATCCGCATAAAAATTAAGACCCCATCTAAATACTCATTGCGAAGCAGATGGTTGCGAGGGTTCACAATACAAGCATAACTCATGAATAAACCCGAATAGACGCGCATTGCTGCAATCAAAGGTAAAGGTTGTTATACTAACAATCTTGCTCTAAAACTTTAATATAAACATGTGACTACCGACTTCCGGTCACGTTTCCAATTAACATCTCCGGAGGTTTCTGTAAAAAACTGCTGAAAGTGTGCTTTCTCAATTCCGACAGGGGTGATTATAAAAGGCAGAGACATCATTAGTCATTACGCTGTCAACAGCAACGGGACACCTTCTTACCTGCACGCCAAAAAAAATTAAAATTTAATTTTTTGGTGCCACTCTAATTACTTGCTAATACACATAAATAAACCTCTATAAACGACTGAAAAGCAAGCAAAGAACTTCCGTAAAAACTGTCATAGTACCCATCTCGCAAATGACTACAAACAATCCAGTCACAAAACTTCAAATTAGTTTTTAAAATTAATTCCTGCAAAATCTACGCTAAGTTGTCCACGCTTGCAGCAAACATGTCAAATTAACTACAAAATTTCACTAATACGAACATGTGGGCAAAAAAAGAGATATAAGAGGAAAACAATTCAAGAGGTACTATAAGCCTAATAAAAATAACGCCAAAACCTTTACATAAACCTTACTCGGAAGAATTCAAAAATCCCAAAATCATGCTCAATAAATGATGGGGACTGAATCTTTTATAATATAAGATGATTTTGTTAATCTCTAATACATATAAAGTAAAAATGTTTTTGGTTAAAACTAAAAAAACTTAAAAATGAGTAATTTTTAATCACAACAATACCTTTTTAAAATTTAAATTTCAATCTTTTATTTATTCTCTTATATAAAAACACAAACAATGTTAACTTAATGAAATAATTGCCTTTACAACGTTTTTACAAAAATTAAAAAATGTGCATGACAACTTTGTAGTTTCTAAGAAGAAAGATGGAACTTTTTGTATATAATCACAACACTAATAATTTCTGATAATTCATTCACAAACTCTACTATATAAGACACTATATTTCAAAATTGCTATGCTAAATATTTTTTATACGTTTTTAATACATTTTGCGAATTAATTTATGGGTAAAATTTCGCTAGTATAATTGTTTAATGTACCGGATGGTGGCCTAGTTAACAATTTTTTTTTAACTTCTTTGTTGTTTGTTAGTAAATCATTAATCGAACTGAAAATGACATGTTTGACTTTAGGAACCAGGAAGGAAAACAAATATAGGAAGAAAAAAGGATGTCACGGAATTAAAAATGCATATCCAAAGGAGTCACGGACCAAAGATTTCTTATAAAATCGCCCGCGAACTCAAGTTTAAAAATCCCGTCATTAATTCAAATCCCGCTCTATAAATCCTGACCAAAACCACTATGAAAAGCTCCTAGTTATAACATATAAACATTCAAGGAATCAAAAAACTTGCTATTCAAAGGTTTTTATCGAGGATGGTATCAGAGATGTTGTTACTTACATTGAGCATGCTCGCAGGAAAACTGTTACGGCTGTTGATGCAACAGGTCCAACAGGTCCAAATTTAGCCTGATTTCATCATCATTACGCACTATATCCACTGCCGCGGTTCTGTATGTTGGCATTCCGATTTCCGCGGGTATGACGGCTTCCGTGCCGTAAGTCAAAGAGAAGGGAGTGTCCCCATTGCTTGACTTGATCATTGTACGGTGAGCCCAAAGGACGTGAGGGATTTCCTCTATCCAATTTTTGTTTCCTTCGCCCAGGCGAGCTTTGATTCCTTCTCATAGGCTTCTATTCGCTCTTTCCACAAGCTCATTGGACTGCGGATGCTTCACCGAGGCGAAGCGCTGTGTGATATTTAACTTCTCGCACCAATCTTTGAACGGGTTGTCGCTGAATTGCTTACCGTTGTCCGAAACTATCTCTCCCGGAAGCCCAAAGTGACACACTATATTGTCCCAGACAAACTTTTTTACTTGACCGCCACTGATGGTTGCCACCGCCTTTGCTTCTATCCATTTTGTAAAGTAATCCATGGCGACTATCAAGAATTTGACCTTCCCAGGTCCTTTCGGAAAGGGGCCTGCTATGTCGATTCCCCATTTGTAAAATGGCCATGGGGACGTGATTGGAGTCAGCGGTTGCTGAGGGTTTCTTGGCACGGGCCTATGTACTTGGCAATCTTTGCACTTGAGTATCATATCTCGTGCATCCCTGTGCATGGTTGGCCAATAATATCCGGACCGCATGGCTTTGGCGACCACGGATCGCGGTCCAGCGTGCATGCTGCATGACCCTTCATGTATTTCTCTAATCACATAGTCCGCCTGGAGCGGACCGACACACCTAAGCCACGGCCGTAAAAACGAGCGTCTATACAGGATTTCGTCCATCAGCTCATATTGTCTGGCTTTGATGCGGAGTTTACTAGCCTCCTTCTTGTCGTCCGGGAGGACCCCATCTTTCAGGTACTCTGTTATGGGTGTTATCCAGGTTGGGCCTTCTTCCTCGACCACGGCCGCCACCTCTTGCTCTTGGATGGACTTTTCTTGAAGTACCTCGACCAGGACCTGTTTTGACAAATGTGCAAAACTGGTTGATGCAATTTTGCTCAGTGCATCCGCTTTTTTGTTTTGGCTTCTCGGGACCTGGCTTATTGAGAAACTAGCAAAGCCACTCACTAAAGATTTTACCTTTTCCAGATACTTGATCATATTTTCCTCCTTAGCGATATATGTTCCTAGGACTTGATTTGCCACGAGCTTAGAGTCGACGCTTACTCGTATATTGCGTACCCCCATTTGTGCCGCAATACGCAGCCCAGCTAGTAATGCCTCGTACTCTGCCTCGTTGTTAGAGGCAGTGAACTGGAACCTTAGCGCGTAGGTGAACTCTGCCCCCTCTGGGCTTGTTAGTATCAGACCCGCGCCCGAACCATCAATACATGACGAGCCATCCGTGAATAGCGTCCATGGTTCTTGCGGGGCCTCCTTTTCTGACATGTCCGCTGAGGCTTCCTCTGGTTTCTCCACAAGGAAATCTGCTAGGATCTGGCCCTTTACTGATGTCTGTGGCCGGTATGTGATGTTATGTTCCCCCAACATGATGCTCTATTTTTGCAGTCGCCCCGCTACCTCAGGGTGCGACATTACTTGCCTAATGGGTTGGTCCGTGATAACTGCGATAGGATGGGCTTGGAAGTACCTTCGTAGCCTCTTGGCTGCGAAGACCAGTGCTAAGACTAGTTTTTCCATTGGAGTATAGTTTAATTCAGGAACTTGCAAAGCCCGACTCATAAAATAGACTAGCGTCTGAATTGAGTCCCTTTCTGTCATCAAGACAGCGCCAACCGCTCCTTGGGAGGCGGATAAGTACATTATTAGCTCTTCCTTTGGCCTTGGTGCCACCAACATGGGGAGTTCTGATATATATTGTTTCAGTTGTTTTAAAGCTTGCTCCGCTTCTGGTGTCTAACGGAAATCACTCTTTTTTACGCATTTCTTCAAGGTTTTGAAGAGCAGCAAGGATTTTTCCGCTGACTTAGATATGAACCTGTTTAGGCCAGCTAACTTCCCGTTGAGGCTTTGAACCTCCTTGACTGTCCATGGGGATGGATGTTGCAACACAGCTTCTATCTTCTCTGGACACGGTTTTATGCCTTCTGGGCCAATCATATATCCTAGGAACATCCCTGCAACTGCTCCAAACGTACATTTTTTCGAATTAAGTTTCATATTGATCTTTCATAACGTACGGAACGTTTCTTCAATATCTCTTAGAAGCTTTGCTTCTGTATGACTTTTGATGACCAGGTCGTCAACGTATACTTCCAGATTCCGGCCCACCTACTTTTCAAATGCCTTGTCTATCAGCCGCTGATACGTGGCTCCAGCGTTCTTGAGACCGAATGGCATTTTTGTGTAGCAATAAACTCCATGAGGGGTATGGAAGGCCGTTTTCTCTTCATCATCTTCCGCCATTTGTATCTGATGATAACCCTTGTATGCGTCCAAGAAGCACTTGAAAGGATAACCGCAGAGGGATTCGATCTTCCAATCAATCTTTAGGAGGGGATAACAATCCTGCGGGCAGGCCTTGTTTAGATTCATGAAGTCTATGCACATTCTCCAGCTGCCATCATGCTTTTTTACCATGACTAGGTTAGATAACCAATCGTGGTAGTAGACTTCGTGCATAATCCCTGCTTTCACTAGCTTCTGTAGCTCTGCCTGGATGGCATTGGCTCATTCCGGAGCCTGGCCCCTCTTTTTAAGTCTGACCGGGGGGTATCCCTCCCGGATATTTAGTCTGTGTTCGGCTATCTGCCGTAGTACCCCTATTTTGTCGGACGGCTGCCATGCAAATATATCTAGATTCCTCTTCAGGAGCGCGCATAGTGTCGTCCGTCCTTCAATGGATAGCGTTCCTCCCAGAGCTACCTCTTGGTCTGAAAAGTCATGATGTATTGCTACCTTCAAATTTTCCTGACCTTCTTCAATCTTTTTCATGGAGTCTTTTGAAGTTGCCGTGATGGTAGCACACTCGTTTAGCGTCTAGATAGTGCTACGGATAGTCACTACTCTACCATCTACTGGGAAATTGAGCATTTCATAAGTCGTGGATAGTACCGCTTGGATTTCTCTGATCCCAGGTCTCCCAATGATGTCGTTGTATAGCGATGGTGACCTTACTATCATAAAATTCATCCATGCTTTTGTGAAGTGATATGCATCTCCTATGGTTACTAATAGCCTTAATTGCCCCAACGGCCATATAGTTTCCTCGCTGAAGCCGGTTAGGGATGTGGTGGCAGGAACCATTTGACTCTTAATCTCTGGCCGGAGCCGGTTGAAGCAATGTTCGTAAAGAACTTCCATCGAGGAGCCTCCGTCCACATACATATGGTGAACCGCGTGTCCTGCAATTTCTGCTTCTATGACCAATAGACCTTCTGTTCCCTTGTTGGCAGACAACGGAGGGAACGTGATCTCGTTTACCTGAGCAAAACTCAACGTCACCTTCTGTCGAGTCACTTTGTGCCACGGCTGTATCATATAGATGGCCGCAGCTTTCTCTTTGGCCGGGGCCTCCTTTTTTCCGTTCTTCTGTTTATCTCTGTCCTGCCTGATTTCTTTGATAAAGTGTGAGAGTTTACCCGCCTTTACCAATTCCTCGATTTGCTTCTTTAGCTGCATGCATTCGTCCGTACTGTGTCCTTTGTCGTTGTGAAACTCACAGAATTTGTTGCTGCTTCTTTTGTCTGCCGGAGTCACCATGGGAGGTGGTGGTTTAAACTTCTCCGACTCAGCGGCGAAGATTTCTTTTGGCGTCCTATTCAGGGGGGTGAACTTGCTTGATCCCCGTCCATCCCTTGGTTGGTTTCGGAAGTCGGATCTTCGCTCAGAGTTGTGCCGCTTGGACTGGTCCTGCGGCTTCCAAGGGGTGTGAACTTTCTTTTTTGACGCGGCCGCAGTTTCTCCCCGTATAAAAGCCGTGGTCGTAGTCATCATCTCCTCCAGAGTCTTTGGGACGTGTTCATTGAGACGTTTCGTCAGCTCGGGGTTATTGACTCCATGCATGAATCCAGAGATTTTCATGCACTCCGGGGCCCCCTTCATACGTCCAGTTTCAACTTTGAAACGCTCCATGAATTCCTCAATCGTCTCTCCATCTTTCTGCTTGATGTTGTGAATTTCCACTGGGTCCTTCACATGCTTCTTCTGTTGCATAAAGTACGCGAGGAAAGCTGCTTTTAGATCCTTGTAACTATCGATGCTTTCCGGAGGTAATTCATCGAACCATACCCTCGCGGCCCCTATTAAGGTGGAATTGAACATATGGCACCATGTAGGCATTGCCCATCGTTCCACTTGGGCCGAGGCTTGGAAGACCTTTAAGTGGTCTTCTGGATCTCCAGTTCCATCATATGTTTTCACGTTGTTGGGCATTCGCGTCTTCCTCGAGCTTCTGAAGTTGCGAATCCGAGGTGTAAACGGATCCACATCCTCGCAGCTCCAAGGTACGGCCAGGTCTTCCTCTAGCGTCTTGCGCCTTTTATCTCTTGACTTCCAATGGCCCGTGTCACTGGTGCTGCTTTCAGATCCGCGGGATGATGGAGATTCGTTTTCTCTCCATCTCCTCGTGCTCCTGGATCGACGTCTGTCTCGAGGGGGTCCTCTGTACTTGGTCCTAGTCCCTTGGGAGGAGTAGATACCATCGTACGACTCTTCAATGTTGCGGAGGTGATCTCTGTGTCGGGGGCGGTCTCTACTGGGGGAGCGACTTCTAATATGGAAGGAACCATAGAAGCTTGTTCTGTCTCGTCAAGACCTTGTTCATGCTCGGGTGAGTAGGTATCGACTGAGTCGTTTTCGGGTGGTACACTCTCCTTTCGATGGCTCAGACGATTAAACACGCTCCCGTCATTGTATCTCAAGTGGTCCTGGACCCTAGGCCTCCTTGAAGAGGTGTGGTATCTCACGGGTGAGACGCCAGCACTTGAATTTTGAGAACCCTCTCTTATTCTCCGACCTTTCTCGGAGCTTTCCACGAAGTCCAGTCTGGTATGAATTTCTTTTCACTTATCGCGACGGACTTTATCCATGATAATGGGTAAGATGTCTTCATAGTGTTCCTCACAGAAGTCTTGGATGTTAACTTTATCCCTTTCCTTCTGCGTTTTTTCTTTGTTCGTTGTTTTTGTGACGGTGGTCACAATTGGGGTTGTGTTAGCCGCTGCGCTCATTCTTCAGAGTAAGACTGGGCAAACTAAACCGAAAACCGACCCGACCCGACAAACCGAGCCGAACCGAGCTAATTCGGTTCGATTTTTGGTTTTGGATAAGTATTTCGGTTTAGTCGGTTTCGGTTCGGTTCGGCTCAAACCCGACATTTAGTCGGTTTGAACCACTAAACCGAACCGAGCCGAGCCGAGTGTATTCGGTTCGGTTTCGGTTTATATACGGTTCAGTCAGTTCGGTTCTCGGTTTACAAAAATCCTTAACTCGGTTTCGGTTTTGGGTCGGTTTTTCTCGGTTCGGGTCGGTTTCGACCCGATGCTCACCCTTACTTCAGAGTGATTCCCAGTGTTCGGGTCCTACGGATGGCGCCAACTTGTTGATGCAAAAGTTATACTGGATCTGATTTGGCCCGAATAGGTAGTTATTCGGGCTGAGGAACCTTATTCTTGCACCAAGTGAATTTCGTTGAGGACCCCTGCACAAGGAATAAAGAACGCGCGTTAACCTTATCGTGGGAGCGGATCCCACGATTAGCCTCCGGGTTCGAGGGTAAGTATGGGGTTTTTGGAGAGTAATCAAGTTGATTAGGGTTTTTAGTGTTCTCATTGATGATGATTGTTGATCATTTTGATATGCCTCTTGCTTCATTAGGGTTTCCTCTAATTCGGCCTATGCCTTATCCGGACATAAACGGGATTTGACATTATCTAGACCTATTTAAACTAACAGTATATATCTCCTACTTATTTTAGGTTATTCCGTCCCTGAAAATTGCGCATGAATCGTTGTATGCACAATACAATCATGAAGACCGTGTCATGAAAGCCCGCGTTCCGGACATGTGTCCATAACCGCGACCGTGACACTCGTCAGCGGGTCCGCGACCTTTTCCCCACCCACCCCCCCCCACCCCACCCCCCCCCCCCCAACCCCCCCACCCCCTGTGACGCGTACTGGTTTAAGCCCGCAAGAAGTATGAGATTGTTGCACCGGTCCGATACTATTTACGTCATCGGGCATCACTCAAAGTGTATTGAGTTATCAAGGAAAAACCAACCGTACCTTGACACATTTCCCGATTCTCATTCCTTTATATATCAATAGAAGCTTATACCTTCATATTGATTATATGTTTAGGCATATTTGAATTGTAAATTGGTTCCATTATCAGTTATAATTCATAACGCAAACTCTATAATTGGTTGATCTATTCATATGCTATTATTTAGCGCAGCCGGTTGTGGCTATATGGGAGGTTCGCCATGGCTTCCAGTCACTTGTGGCATCAAACATGGCGATAGCCATGATACCCCATCGGTTCGCCAAATATCGCCAAAGGCTTTTTAGCCAGTTCTACATCGACGATAGAAGACAAAAAAAAAACTTATCGTTCTCATTTTCTAACAGCTTAAACATTTTTTTATTTTTTTTTTTTTTACTTCTTTTTTACAACCCTTTTTTATATTATTTACAACATCCCACTTACTTTTTTTATACACAAAAATAATAATAACTCTATGCCTTTCTAATATTTCTATCATATAAACCCCCCAATAAATTGTCTCTAATCAAATGAGCAAAGGGTTATTCCACTCACCTTATCAGTCCTAAAATCAGTCATACCACAAGGGGGGGGGGAAACTGGGCTCAAACCCGTCTACACCATCGTCACAACACTCACAATCTTCGTCGTCATTCCAACAATATCCCGGTTTTGGTACGCAATATGGGGCACCCGCCACCGGAACAAATTTACCGTCAACAACAACAACAGTTTATTGTACTTTTCTTTCCGTATTGTAATTTGTATTTGTATTTAAATGAAATAAATTTAGTTTGTGTGAAAAAAATAAGAAAAATAAATAAATTGGTGAGTGATGGGACCCAAGTGACTAAATATGGTGTGTTATGAGTGAGGGGGTATTTTGAGTTGTTGTGTTGAAATGAGGTGGCGCTGATGTGGCACCCGGTGTGGGCCCGCCCAAATAGCTAAAAATTTTTTAGCCATTATACCCCCATGCTCTTAGTTTCATCTAAACACAATGAAAGTAAATGTAGGACCAATGTAACATAAGAGGGGATAGATCATTCTGTATTTACCAATTGAACAAAAGACTTAATTGACACCTTGGATTAGGTATTTAGTTTATAACATTTGTTACCAATTGAACAAAAGACTTAATTGACACCTTGGATTAGGTATTTAGTTTATAACATTTGGAGTTAAGTAATTTTTAGGTGTTCAAACTGTTTCATGTGATGAGACATGGATGGTTAAAACCAAATTTGGAAACAAAACTAAAAGATTGGAAGAGTATGTTTGATATTGTTCAAAATAATTGTGTGTTTGTAAGGGCAACTGCTTAAATAGAAGATATGCATGCATCCATTTCTTGGTCATATCTCTCGCACGGTAACAGATGGTCATGGAGTAGATTAGTCATTAGTCACTAATTAGGTCATTATTTCAAAAAGAAAAAACTAATTAGGTCATAAGTGAAAACTTTATTAAGAATAATGTTCAAAATATTTTATTTTTAAACGGCTAAAATTAATATATATACTCCCTCCGTTCCTAAATAAGTGTCCACTATTGACTTTCGAAGTCATTCTTCTTCAACTTTGACCTTAAATTATTTTGTTTGTGTTATATAATACTTGATGAAAATCATATCCATGAAAATACATTGAAAACTCAATTCATTCATATATTTTGCATCAAGTATTATATAACACAATCAAAATAATTTAAAGTCAAAGTTGAAGATGAATGACTTCAAAAGTCAATAATGGACACTTATTTAGGGACGGAGGGGGTAACATTTAAGAGTATTACACGATTTCTGAGCTATATTCCACTTAGGAGTATTAAAATAACAAGATCTATGTTTGCGGAAGTAGTGAATGTGGTTATTGGTGCGTCCGAAAGTTAGTTCTTAAGGACTAACTTTGCAACGGAACGATAATTCAGAGACTATTTCGTAAAAAATATCGTCAACAATTTACGGAAGTAGTCTTTAAGTTATCGTTCCGTTATAAAGTTAGTCCTTCACGTTTCATAATGAAGCACGAGTTGAAAACCTCATTAACATTAAAAAAATTGTCTTGCCAATTGCCATGATAGCGTCATTCATAACCAATGATTATGACGGTATAATTAGGACCATTTCTATCATTTTGCACTAGTCATTAACATGACTCTTTATTACTAGGGTAAAGACTATAAAATACCAATGTACTTTCTAAAATTTATCGTAATGAACAACTTACTTTTTTTATTATCGATACCATCAACTTACATTCAAATTTTGTTTCAACTTGAACAAAACGTTTGTACCGTTAGTTATTATGTGGCAATGTTAGTCCATTTAGTTAACGATCGCTTGTATCGTTAGTCCTTATGTTGCAAAAATCATAAAAATATTTGAGTTGCAAAAATCGTCCCTGTGGTTTTCATATATATATATTTCGAATTTTTTTTTCAAAACTTCTTTTTTTGAAATTTTTTTATGTGTATAAAAAATTTTAAGAATTTTTTTTTATAAAAATGTGTAAAATTTTTCGAAAATGTGTGAAACTTTTCGAAAAAAAAATTCGAAACATAAAAAATTTTCGAAAAAAAGAAGTTTCGATAAAAAATTTTGAAATTTTCTTTTTCGAAAAAAATGGTTCGAAAGAAAAAAATTTCTAAAAAAAATATATGAAAACCACAGGGTCGATTTTTGCAACTTCCTCAAACGATCGTTAGCTAAATGGACTAACGTTGCCACAAAATAACTAACGGTACAAACGTTTGTTCAAGTTGAAACAAAATTTGAATGTAAGTTGATGGTATCGATAATAAAAAGGTAAATTGTTTATTACGTTAAATTTTAAAAAGTACGTTGGTATTCTATAGCCTTTACCCATAGAATAACATTTTAATGCAAACAAATAGAAATAACATGTCAAATAGGGAGTGAAATTGATAGGGAAGCATGCAAATATCTTACAACCTCGAATAAGATGTGGATTAGGTAGTAAAGTCAAAGCCTCGATAAGTTCAGAAAATTCAAAAAGACAGTTTTTTAATAGAGTCTTGGTTCAATACTGATGACGTATAGTATGGTCCGACCCGGCCCATAGATATTATTTTGGGCTAATTATTGTTATCGCTATTTGGGCCGCGGGTTATGGGTCACGGCCACGGACACTCGTCCA